>CM062515.1:31773125-32004967 GCA_031439585.1 Pterocarpus macrocarpus
GGTGATGCTTTCTCTATGTGTTGTGCATGATTGAAGGTAGGAGTGTGTTCCATCATGGTTATGGTGATTGAAGAAGGGATGCTAAACAGTTATAGGGATTGAGCGAGACCGCTGATTTTGCAAAGGTGGAGTAGGCTGTTGATTGCCGTGTTAGGGTTGCATGAAAAGTTGTTTCGTGTGTTGTGTGAAGGTGATATGTGATGTTTCATGTTCTTTCTTTGAAGAGTATGATTTATCTTCTATGCTATTTTATATAAGAGTTGAGCCTTTCTCAATTATATATTGAAAAAAAAATTGTCTAGCAAATAGAGTAGGTCTCTCTTTGTAACATCCTCAATTTCCTATCGTACTAAATTATCTCAGTAGCCCTGAGTAATTAGGCACTTAATGAGTTAATTATGAGAACAAAAGTTAAGAGAATGTTTAGTTAAGATTAGAGAACCTTTAATTAAGCAAGTCAGACCCTTAATAGCTTAATTAAGCACTAATCACCCTTAATTAGCTTAATCGAGTTTAATTAAGGATAATTAAGCTTAATTGCAAGATTAATTTTTGTCAAGCATGATTACATGAGTTAATCACTAATCATTGCTTAATCATGTTAATTAAGTTGCAAGAGCACTTAATCACATGATTAAATTCAAATTTAGTCAACTAGACAATAAAGTAAAGTGTGATGTCACTAAAGCATAAAGCATATGACAAGAGTGCTTTATGCAAGAGTTTGATCATGTTTTATCTCCCCATCATCCACTTTGTCTCCTTAATCACTAATTAACACAAAATGAAGCAACAATATCTCCCCCACTCTATTCAAAGTTACGACCACTTCATGCACACACACACACATTCACTTCATTTTCAACTTCTCATTCTCTCTCTAAAGTTCTCAAACTCTCCAACCTCTCTCTACATTTCCTCTTCTTCTTTTTCTTCATCTTCTTCATCATTCTCCACCTCCATAACCAAACCTTCCTCATCAATCCCTTCAAAGATCACATCTTTCGGTCTTTAGAGACAAGATCTAAACACTACAAGACTCATTTTCAAGAGAACTCAAGAGCTCTCTTCATGTTCATCCAAAACTGCCACTTTCAACCTTGGAGGAGCCACCATCTTCTTCTTGTTTCACCTTCAAGAACTTGCCATTTTCAAGCTTAGGTAGTGATCTTCACTCTTCTATTTTATTTACTCAAGAAAGCTTGAAGCTTGGTTCCTTTCATGACCAAGATCTTCAAGTGAAAGCTTGAGAAAATCTTCCATGCTCTTCATGAGCAAAAGTCTCTATTTGTGATCAAATATGTTCATGTTCTTGTTCATGAGTGTTCTTGATTCTTTTTAAGTTCCTTTCTTTAAGTGCTTCCAAGTTTCTATGTGTCCTTCTCGATGCATGAGATCTTGATGTTTCTAGTGAGTTGCTTGAAAAAGAATGATGTTCTTGGTGGTATTTTGTTTAAAGTTTGTTCCTTTTCTTATGATGAGCTTATGATTAGAAAAGTTTCATCTTTACATGTTTTTCATGGTTTGATAAGACTATGAACATCCTAAGAGCTTAAAACTTTGAAAAGTTTGCTTCTTGGTGCTTAAAAAGTGGCGCTATTTTTATGGGTTTCACAAGGTTTCATTTGTTCTTCTTGAAGACAAGAATATGTGTAAAAGTCTAAACTTTTTGGACCATGAAGCTTTTTAAGTCATAAAAATAAGAACTTGTCACTTTGTGTTTTAAAGATTGAATCTTGAAGACAAGACCTTTTCGAAGGTTTGAAATTTTATTCAAGAATGTAACTTTTAAGTCATAAAGTTGTAGATTTGCACTTTAATCTTGTAAAGGTTGAACCTTGAGATGAGAATGTTGAGTAAAGTTCTAAGCTTTCCTTAAGAATGTCACTTTTTAATCATAAATATGTGGACTTGCAACTTTTAATTTATAAAGTGTGTATCTTGAGTCAAACTAACATATAAAGTGTCAACTTTCATAAAAAATGAGACTTTTTAGTTCAAAAGTTAGTATCTTGTATCATTATTTCATAAAGATTTAATCTTTAAGACAAGAGTATAATTTTAGAGGCACCTACTCTCTTAAAGAATGAAACTTTATAATTACTTTATAAAGAATGATAACTTTTATAATATTTAAGGTAAGATCTTGTATGTTAGTGATAGAAGCTTGAAACTTTGCAACTTGGGTAAGTTAAAAATCACCCTTGGTGATTAGTGAACATGGTGTTATTGGGTTCATGAGTGTAGTTATGCGTTGTCATGACCCAAGGATTAGAGGGATCTCGAACTCCTTGGAAACGGGAGTATGATTAGGGCCTCTGAGCATACCATGAATCTAGAAATTACTAAGTGCACTATCTCAAGGAAAGGAAACAATTACTTAATTAATTTGAACAAGCGTTCCATAAGACATGTACTCAAATAAAGAGTAATTTTACATGAGAACTAAGTAATTAAAAGACCACATACACATATATTTTAACTATGTAATTCTCTCATGGGTAACCATGGGAAATCATACGATGGCTCATAAGACTTTCCACAAAGAATAACACAACTATGAACCCTTTTAGGGTATGAATGTATGATGCCATTCATCATAATGAATGACAAATTTGATTGAGCTCTGTCTCATGATTGAATGACTAGTGTGATGATATGATATGGATATGATATGGACTACTGGTTATGTAACATCCTCAATTTCATGTCGTGCTAAATTACCGTAGTAACCTTGAGTAATTAGGCACTTAATGAGGAATTTCGAGATTAGGGCTTAATTAAGGGGTTGACTCGGACGAGAAGGGTCAAGAGAATGCCTAATCGAGGTTAGATAATCTCTAATTAAGCAAGTTAGAGCCCCTGTAGCTTACTTAAGCACTAATCGCCCTTAATTAGCTTACTCGAGTTTAATTAAGGTTAATTAAGCTTAATCGTGAGATTAATTTTTGTTAATCATGTTCTTGTGTGTTAATCACTAATTCTTGCTTAATCACCTTAATTAAGTTGTATGAGCACTTAATCACATGATTAAATTCAAATTTAGTCAACTAGACAATAAAGTAGAGAGTGATGTCATAAAAGCAAAAAGCATTAGACAAGATTACTTTATGTAAGAGTTTGACCATGCTTTGTCTCCCCATCATCCCATTTGTCCCCTTAATCACTAATTAACACAAAATTAAGCAAAATATCTCACTCCCCCTCCCTTAATGTAGGACGCCACTTTCTCACACACACACACACATTCACTTCATTTTCAACTTCTCATTCTCTCTCTAAAGTTCTCAAACTCTCCAACCTCTCTCTACATTCCTTCTTCTTCTTCTTCTTCTTCTTCTTCATCTTCTTCATCATTTTCCACCTCCATAACCAAACCTTCCTCACTAAGCCCTTCAAAGATCACATCTTTGGGTCTTTGGAGACAAGATCAAAACACTACAAGACTCATTTTCAAGAGAACTCAAGAGTTCTCTCCTTGCTCATTCAAAACCGCCACCTTCACCATCAAGAGGAGTCATCATCTTCTTCTTCCATTTCTCTTGTTTTTGCGCCATCTTCAAGAAAGGTAGTGATCTTCATCTTTTTTATTTTGTTTGCTCAAGAAAGCTTGGAGCTTGGGTCTTTCATGACCAAGATCTCTAAGTGAAAACTTGAGAAGATCCTTCATATTCTTCATGTGTTCTTAAGTTTCCTCTTTTAGAAAAATATGTTCTTGATGTTCTTCATGTGTTCTTAAGTTTCCTCTTTTAGAAAAATATGTTCTTGATGTTCTTCATGTGTTCTTAAGTTTCCTCTTAAGTTTCCTCTTTTGGAAAAATATGTTCTTGATGTTCTTCATGTGTTCTTAAGTTTCCTCTTTTGGAAAAATATGTTCTTGATGTTCTTCATGTGTTCTTAAGTTTCCTCTTTTAGAAAAATATGTTCTTGATGTTCTTCATGTGTTCTTAAGTTTCCTCTTTTGGAAAAATATGTTCTTGATATTCTTCATGTGTTCTTAAGTTTCCTCTTTTAGAAAAATATGTTCTTGATGTTCTTAAACCTATGTTCTTATTGATCTCTAGCTTAAAGTTGTTCCTTTCTCTTTATGATGAGTGAATGATTAGAAAAGCTTCACCTTTCTATGTTTCCATGATTTGATAAGACTATGAACCTTCTCAAAGTTTTAGACTTTAAAAAGTTTGCTTCATGATTTCTTCAAAGTGGCGCAACTTTTAAGCTTCCATAAAGTTTTATTTTGTTTTGTTTTGAAGACAAGAATACATGTGAAAGTCTAAACTTTTTGAGTTAGAAAAAAACGATATCTTGTCACTTTAGGCTTTAGAAATCAAACCTTAAAGAAAAGACCTTTCACAAAGTTTCAAACTTTATTCAAGAATGAGATCATTAAGTTATAAAAATGTTGTTCTATAACATTTCATTCATAAAGTTTAGACTTTGAACCCAACTAATACAAAAGGTGTTAACTTTTATAAAGAACAAGACTTTTTATTCAAAAAGCTAGTAGCTTGTATCATTATTTCATAAAGATCTAATCTTAAGATAAGAGCTTAATGTCAAAGGCACTTACTTTCATGAAGAATAAGACTTTATGACTACTTTATCAAGAATGACAACTTTAATAATGTTTAAGGCAAAACCTTGGTATGTTATTAGTAAAAGTTTAAAACTTTGCAACTTGACTAAGTTAAAAGTCACCCTTGGTGATTAGTGAACATTGGTGTTGTTGGGTTCATGATGTGGTTATGCGTTGTCATGACCCAAGGATTAGAGGGATCTCGAACTCCTTGGGAACGGAAGTATGATTAGGGCCTCTAAGCATACCATGAACCTAGGAATCACTAAGTGCGCTATCTCAAGGAAAGGAAACAATCATATAATTTAATTAATTTGAACAAGTGTTTCATAAGACATGTACTTAAGTAAAGCATACTTTCATCCAAGGACCAAGTAACTAAAAGACTATAAACACATATCCTAACTATGTGATTCTATCATGGGAAATCATGTGATGATTCATAATATTCTTCACAAAGAACAACACAACTATAAACCCCTTTAGGGTATGAATGTGTGATGCCATTCGGCATGATGAATGATGAGATTGATTGAGCTTTGTCTCATGATTGAATGATAAGTGTGATGATATGATATAGATATGATGAACTATTGGTTGAATCTTGATGATTGGCATTTTGTGGAAGCTCCGGTCTAGCCGTTATGCTGCCGGATTTCCATCAAAATTATGGACTTAGTCATATCATTGCATGCGTCTAGTCAAGGAGTTATGCATGTAAAGTATAAAGATAAGAAAAGAATCAATGGGGCGTGACCCTTCAATCACTTAGGTAAGGGAAGTGAGAGACGGCGATCCACAAGGAACCTCTATGAGGGAGGCAAGGGTGTTTTGGAGGACCCTCCAACTTAGAGGTAACCAATATCGGCTTAGTCTGATTTGGTTAGTACTGCGTGACGACGGTCACGGAATGAGCTCATGTCCAAAAGCAGTCTATTTCAAAGGAAAGTAAAGAATGTTAAGCACGTGCTAAAAATGAAAGTAAAGTCTAAGTATGACCATGGTTACATCTGTGATGATGCGTGTCTTTGCATGAAAGTATATGGCCCATTTGCATTATGGATGTTATTCTATGTTTTAGTACGGATGTTAGTCATGATGATGTGTTTATGATGTTAAGTTTAAAAGCAACCCGCTTCGGGGTTTAAGTTTTCAAAACCATTAAAAATTGAACTTATATCTGTCCACCGTTTTTGTAATTAAACCCGAAGTGGCTGGGACGATGACAATGACACTGTGTTTGTCTAGCCGCGATCCTACTGAGAAATTTAGTATTTCTCATTCCTACATTTCCGTGTCGTCTTCAGAGGATGTCGACGTCGGGCACGGTGGTGATCTACATTGAGTTCCCGGTGTGGCGTTGGCGCTTTGACCCGGTGCTGAACGCCTCAGTGCTGTCGGCGAGCGCAGCAATGAGGGTCTACATCTTCCACGACCGCCAGTTCCAGACTCCTGTGATGAGCCCATTTTTCCGACCGCATCAGCCATTTGGCGAGGTTACTATGGATGACATTCGCCCCTACTTTCAGCCACCGAGATACCCCACTGATGATGATGAGACTGACTCGGATACCCGTTTGACTCCGACTATTTCACTGGATTCCGATCCCTCGGAGCCGTCTTATCCGAGCTTCCATGTGGAGACCGATCCATCCGAGCCCATCTATCCGACTCATTCTGGGGGTTCTCACCGTTCGGGTTCGTCGCAGCCTTCAGTGATTCGTCTATCTTCTGATTCTTCTGCTTCATCTGCTGGCCCATTTTCACCCCTGGTTCGCGAGCGTGGGTTCATTCGTACCCGCGCTGTGCCCCGTGGGCGAGGACGTGCTCGAGGAGGGGGACGTGGTAGTACTTCTCCCGGTGGATATGGGAACGGTTTCCTCCCGCCAGATGCTTGATGTGACGACTGCATGCGGAGCCGAGCACGAGGATAGCCCCCTTTTGGTAGTAGTTATAGGGTTATCATTCTGTTATGTGGCATGCTTGGGTAGTAGGATTCTCTGATGTATTTCCTTTTATTATGTATTGGTAGGCTTTTGTGTAGGGCCGACGATAGATATCGGACCCATTATTATCTTATGTATGAACTGGTACGACTCTTATTGTATTATCATGGTTGGCCGTGGAATGAATGTTACATTATTCTAAGAATTGTGGTTACTCTTATGGTCTCTATGCTTGTTAAATGCGATATATGTATGGGATAGCGGTGTTACTTTATATGTTCACGATGCGCTCATGGCTCTCGATTTCAAAAATGGTTTACTTGTTTTATAGAAAAAATTTTACCCGTATTTTCGGTATAAAGTAATTTCTAAAAGGTAATGATAGTTCCGCGAGCAAAAGTAGCAACTAGTAATTCCACAATATGACTTAAGCATAGAATGGAACTACTAGGGTGTTACAGGTTAAAAGTTTTATGATTGGCATTTTGGGGAAGCTCTGGTCGAGTCGTCATGCTGCCGGATTTCTGTCACACTTATGGACTTAGTCATATTAGTGCATGTGTCTAGTCAAAGAAGTATTATCCATGTAAAGTATAATGATAAGAAAAGAAAGAATGGGATATGACCCTTCAATCACTTCAGTAAGGATAGTGAGAGATGGTAATCCACAAAGACTCAAAGAACCTCTATAGGGGAGGCAAGGGTGACATGGAGGACCCTCCAACTTAGAGGTAACCAATATCGGCTTAGTTTGATTTGGTTAGTATTGCGTGACGACAATCACGGAATGAGCTCACATCCAAAAGTAATCTATTTCAAAGGAAAAGTAAAGAAATTTAAGCACGTACTAAAAATGAAAGTAAAGTTAGAAAAAGACTCGGGTCTAGTCTAAGAAGTTACATAAATGTGCATGCATCTTCATTCTCTTATTTGTATAGTCATGAACGTTTATACTACACTCTCATATGTATATCCTCTTATATTGTCGGTTCGAGTTTCCTTATATTATATTTACATGAGGAAGATTAAAAGAAACCTGCTTCAGGAACCTATGTTTTCAAACCTTTTAAAAATGGAACTTATGCATGTTCACTATTTTCATAATTAAACCCGAAGTGGTTAGGACGAGAATGATGACATATTAATGGTCTAGTCGGGATCGTACTGAGAAATCTTGTATTTCTCACTCCTACATTTCTGTGTCATCTTTAGACGGAGCTGATAGCATCCTCGGTAACACTTCTGTTGGTACCTGACTGGATAAGACAAAGAACTGTTATGTTTCTTCACCTAGCTAAGGAGGATCGAAATAATAGCATAGCGTTTTCACTTCCTTAAGAGCCCTAGTTGGGCAATTTATGTGTAATTAAGAGTACATGGGAAGTCATGCTACTTAATTTGACCTATTATATATGTGATAATTACTAAGTGTAATGATGACTCTTGAATATCTATGATTACATTATTGGCTTAAGGTATAGTGTTATGTTATTTCAATTTTACCATACGTCTTTCTAGCAACTCTGCGATATGAAGAACAACGTCCACATGTATGCGAGTAAGTGCTTAAAGGCTCAGTTTTCAAGCATAAAGGTTTTACAAAAAAAAAAATTGCATACTATTTTCGTATATTACGCTAATTTCAACTATAACAACTTCCGCTAGTTAAGAGCAACAACTAATGATGCCATAAAATGACTTAAGTATGGTATGGTATGGTATTATTAGGGTGTTACACTCTTTCAGGTGGATTATTGTTGATGAGATCTTAGTTGAGTGTGACTGATCCATTTTATTTTATCTCAAGGTATTCCTTATTTAACATAAAAATTAACCGCCCCCCCCCAAAAAAAAGAAGAATAAAAGCACCAGTGTTATTTTCGCCCCATCATATCAAAACTAAACATTGCCTATTCCTAATGGAGGTTATAGAAAGACCCAACCCAGTCATAAAATTAAATAGATAAATTAGGAAAATACTTTTTGAACTTATAACATGCAGATACCATGACCACATCATATATTTCTATAAGTTTAAGTAAATAATAAAATACATATATTAAAATAAGATAACTATATTATATATTTATGCAAATAAAATGATATATTTAATTGTAAAGGATTTAATTTTGATGTACAAATAGTGTAAAAAAATTTTACACATGATCCAATCAAATTCTCTCATATGCATTACTTTTGAAGTGATGGGTTGAAAGTCGAACTTGTTTATAGATGTGACAATATATGATTATATAACAATGTAAAAAAAAAAATTACACTGTTAGTTTGTCAAGGCTAAACTCAATTTTAAGTTATGATATTTAAATAACATCAAATTAAATTAAAAAAGGATCACTCGAAAAATCATATGCTTAACATAAAAGTTCTGATCAAGCTATCCTACATCCAACTCCAAGCATGGAATTGGAGTTTTGATTTTCCCTATTCTAGGCTCATGAGAAATGTGGTGTCAACCTTTCCATTTACCCCTTAGCCCTACCCCTACCTTAACCAAATATGATTGCATATGTCTATCATCATTTTCAGTAGAGGGGACTACGAAGAGGAGAAGAAATTGGCATGAATTGTCTACTATTCTATGTGAGAAGACACTAGAATAGAACATTTCAATTGGTGTCATGCTATGTCACAAATTCATGCAATTGTTTTCTAACCATATAATTTTATATTTGATATTCTCTTGACAAAACCATCAATATTTGTGCCCTATTACTAAGAATCCAACTAATCCGACTTGACCTGATGGAGGTTCTTGAAGGGGTAAGAGGTCTCCCAGCGAGGATTTTTTCTATTCTTAGGGCTTGAACCCGGCACCTTTGGTTAAAGGGTCAAGCATCTACCACTTTGACTGTAACGACCGAAAAATTTATCGTTAACAACTGAATTATTCGGTTTTTAATCAAATAAGTGAGTTTAATCAGAACTTGATTAAACATTTACTCAAAGCCAAATTAAGTGTGATTTAGATGGATTAGGCTTGATGGAATTAGATTAGGAGTATAGAAACCCCCACAGAAAAATTTCAAACCGATTTGCCGATTTAAGAGAAATCGATAAGATTTCGGTAATTCAAACTGTCGAAACCGGATCAGTAGAATTTTTCTATGAGTGCCCTAGAATCAATGGCTAGGATTTAGCCAACCACCCCACCCAAGTGGCGCCTAGACAGCCATGGATGAAGGGGAATAGACCAGATTTTATGACCACTTTAGGTCCACCAATCAAGATCAAGGCAACCTTCAAATATCTCCACTTTTTCTCCTTTCTCCTCATCAGAAAATTAGACCCGTCCATCAGCTGAAGCTCTCTTCCTTCTCTTCTCCTTGCTCTCATTTCTACTCCATTCTCATCCATCTTCAAGTCTCATCCCAAGCCACCACCATCCAAGACACAAAATCAGCCTAGATCACACAAGACAAGGTAGGAAATCCTACTTCTCCTCTTATTTCTCTGAAATTGGGGCTATATGTTGGGCATGAATAATCTGAGATATGGATGTTTTATAGAGTGGTGATGATGTTTTATGACTGGTTTTTCATGTATGTTGTGATTGAAATTGAAATTGAGAGCAAATAGCTTGAAGAAGGCAATCAAATCTAGAAGCTGTTAGGATTTTCCCTCGGCGGTCCGTACGGCGGAGTGTACGGCTCCGCCTCCCGCTGTTTAAATTGGATGAAACCATTTTTAAATAAACCTAGACATCTAGGGCTTTCCATACATGTATCATAATAGGCCATTAGATTAGTATAGAATTAGTTATAAATTTTTGAAGTTAGACCTAGAAATCTGGGTTCTCACCCGGGCAGCATGGGTTGAGAAGGGTGTATCTCACCCTATACAACCTCAAATTGAGTGAAACTAAAGAGATTTGAAAGCTGACACATGAGATAATATCCCATAAAAATTTCAGAATTTAATTCATTGTCATTTGTTCCCAGCATATCAATGAAGTTGGCTTAGGTTAAAACTGGCCTAGAGCAGGACAGCTCAATAGGGTAATGTTTCAAGACTCATAACTCAAAATACACTTAGGAAAATGACATGAAAATTAATTCATTTTAAAGCTTGTTGTGTTAGCTTCATTTTGATATAATATTTGCATGATTTCATCTAGTTTTCGATTTTTAGTGAATTTTCTCCTATAGGAACCCAATTCTGGCTAGGAACAGGACATGCTGAGATAAAATGTTTATGTCTAGAGTTATACAACTCAAAACGAGATGGGACTAAAGAGAGTAGAAACTAGACATATCAGGCTATAACATATCCAAAAATGAGAATTAAATGAGTTGAATTGAATAAAAATTGGAGCATGCCAAACTCGGGCAGAACAAGGAAGAACAAGCTGAAACCTTCTTAATGCTTGATTTGCAATTGTTGAATGATGTTATAAATGTATATACATATTGGCTGTCTATACTGAAATTATTAGTTGTGCAACTGTACTGATTGTCTGGCATTATTCATGGGGAAGCGGACTCGATCCGTTATGCCGCCGAAATTTCGATAAGAAGCTCATATGTTGTGAAACTTTATGATACTTTGAATGCATCATATTCAAGAGACAAACTAGATGTGCCTTCTTTTCATGATATTACAAGGAATTCCATATCACTTGGGCCAGCCCCGGAATAAATTAAGGGGAATAAATCAGTGGGAAGGTCAGGGAAAGTAAACTCGGCCATCCTGTATAGGAACGAGCTCGGTCCTAAAAAGCGGACTATTACCCAGGAGTATATGGCCAATGACTCCCAGGGGACCAAGGATGGAAATAAGTTATAAAAGGCGAAAGCCTCCAAGAATAAAATGCATCTTCTCATCGCACATGCATATGTATAGCGTAATACTTTTCTATTGATTGTTCTAGATCTCTATTTATTATTCATAACATGCTATTGTTCCGCTATGATTACTGTTTGAGTACATTAGTATATCTGTTAATTAAAATTGAACTTGTTTCGGTGTATGCTTTACAAATGAGTATTTAAGTTAAAATTATCATTTACAGTACTATTTGAAAATTTTGCACGACCGAAACAACTGGAAATGACAGCGATGATAGATGTATAGAAGTTAGGATTTTCTACTGAGAAATATTCATTTCTCACCATATTATATATTCCGCGTCATTCTCAGACCATGGAGCATGCCGCGACAGGAGTTCTCTTCATTAAGTTCCCCGAGCTTCACATACAGCTTGACCCATTTTCTAGATTCTGTATATATATCTGACAGGTGCCAGTTTCATTTATATTTCTTCTTCTAGAGAGACTTCGTCGTACCTCTGATGCACCCACTATTTGATCCCGCTGTCCCATATATTGCCATTCCACTTCATATGGCCCATCCGTTTCCACCTCCTCCCGCAGCAATAGCAGCAGCACCAACACCAGCCCCCGCTCCTATGGCTCCTCATGCTTCACCACCACATCCGATGCTTTCCGCCTCGACATCAGAGGAGGACCCATCGGAGGCAGTGAGTTCCTCCTCATCCTCTGCTCCCAGCACAGGCCACCCTCCTGCAGATGCACCCATGGCAAATGGGTTTCTTTCTTCGGATTCTGGTTAGACAGTGGGCGTACCGTAGTGGTAGTAGATGTATAGAATGGCCCTCTTTTAGCAGTCTGGGTCATGGGTAGATGGATAGATATTAGGAGATGTACATGAAATGTCCCATAGGGACTACTTGGGGTGCTGTTCATAGATACTGGCCGTTTCATTTTGTATTAGCGGCCTCATTTTGACACCTTGTACTTTTTGACAAACTTTAAAATCAGATATCTATATACATGTCTATGATACCGTTTGCAGTTATTCTGTTCTTATTGTATTTTTATTTATGTTAAGTTATTTACAGTTTACCGCTTGATTAGTATTTATTCCGCCATTCCGCAGAAAAATTTGTTATGAGATCAAGTATTCTTATGCGAGAAATTAATACTAATACAGAAAGAGAAATTTAATCAATATTACATGTAATCTCTTATCAGATAAATTATTATGACTTAAGCATAGTATTTTGTCTTGTAAGGTGTTACATTGACCAACCCCACATTGGTCACATTCTCTATATACCATTATGTGGATTACTTATTTCCTTTTCATTTTTTATTTTTTGGTTTTAATTAATCAATTTTGCCTACTTTACATGCAATAATTACCAATTATAAGAGTGGTAATATTTAGATACTTCAAATTAATTTGGTCGTATTGATTTCTATATCCTTTTTGTTTATATTCAATATAGATATCTATATCCATTTTTTATTATCCAACTAATCATTTGATTACTAAGCAAACTGAGGGAGGTGCGAGATACTCTGAATGGCAATTGGCATGGAAAATGGGTTGAATCATGCCTTGGCATCTTTTCAAAATTTGAAACTCAAACAAATTCCTCAAATATATTTAAACTTAAAATGCGGAAGCATATGAATTGAATAACTTATTTTATCTAGAGAATTGATTTAAGAAAGGAAAACCTTCTTAACAGTATTCAAGAACCTTATGTTAATGTGATAAGATAAGATAAGAAGGTTGTGAATACAAAGATAAAGAATAAGGATAGGAAGGATCTGTAATGTCTATGCTCTAAATTTTAAGTTTTTCCTTTCATTATGTTTCTGTTGCTACATTTTTCCCTGTTGTAATCAATTACAAGGTCTTGTAATCGATTACCAGTGACCATGTTATACGAAGATCAAGCTTTTTTTCAAGTATAATCAATTACATAATCGATTACATATGACTAAATGGGTTTCTAAGGTCCCGGACGTTCTCTGGTAATCAATTACACAAGCTTGTAATCGATTACCATTTCTGGGTGCCAGGTAATCAATTACAATGGATTGTAATCGATTACCGGTCGTCTATAAAACCATCTGGGACACACACACTCTCTTTCTCTCATTTTTCTCGTATTTTTCTCTCTCCTCCACTCAAAAATGTCTCTTTTTCTCTCTAAACTCGCCCTATCTTTATCCTAATCATTCCCGATCAACTTCTTTCGCTTAAACCACTTATAAACACGCATTAAATATGAAAATCTACTCCAACCATCATCAAATTCATCTCTGTCTCTCTGTCTCTCTCTCTCTTTCTACTACCTCCATTGACGGCTTTGAAGCTTGAAGGAGAAGATTTCATGAATGCACTCTCCTCTTCACACTCGTTGGTTTTCCTAGGGTAATTTCTAACATCCTTCCTCCTTCCTTTACTAAAATTTCGAATTCTTGTTGGATTAGGGGTTCAATCTTAAACCCTAGGTTAAGAAATTTGGGAATTTGTGAGTTTGAGTATAACTAGGATAAATCCCTCATGTTAGTATCCAATATACAATTATATGGTTGTGGTTGTGGTGCTAGATTGTTCTAAGAAACGCCCTCTTAGCTTTGCGGCTCCAGAGAATTGAGACCTTTCCGTGGCTAATGATCTGTGAGTGGATAGAATACCTTTGTCTTGTTTATTGTTTTAAATTCACGAGATCTACATAAATTTTTATATTGAAAATGTTGAACTTCACGTGAGTCAATGATGGTCATTTTATGAGGAATATTTGAATTTGATGTATGATATATGATGAAAAGGATTAGGAAGATCTATATCAGTATCTACCTACTAATGGCAGTAGACGTTAGCCTTGATGCACCTTGGATTATGATTTACATAGCCACTTAAGGGGGTGGTGTGTGACGGATATACACAGCCGCACACATAGTGTGGTGCGTGATGGATTTACACAGCCACCTTAATAGTGGTTCGTGACGGATTATGGGATTCACACGAAGGAGTGGCCACCTAAGTGTGAATCTTGACGGATCATCCTGTTAGATATTTCCTATGATTGTTAAAATGAATTGAAATTATATTTTTTTTCAAAAATGTACATTGACTCATGAAGTGCAAAGGTGTCCTATCTTTCACTGAGTTTTATAAACTCACCTCGTGGTTATTCTATCTTTTTCAGATACAGGTTTAGACTTAGGAGTCGATCCCCTTGCTCTGCAGCAGTAGATCTCCACTATTGGTGAGCTCTCATAGATAAGGGCCTGAGATTGTTATTTTGAATTGTTTTACAATCTTAGTAATGTAGCTCCATACTACTATAAGCAAGGTCCGACCCTTGCTAGTTTGTAATAATCTTATTGTTGAAGAATTATGTAAACTGAGTTGGCTGGATGAGTTTGTGTTAGAGTTCTGTATTGGAATGGTATTGATACTTATATAATGGTATGCATGTTTGATGTATTGGACTATACCTAATAGATAATCTTATTGTGCTGAGGGGTGCATTCTGAGAATGCCTGAATCCCCAATGGAAGAGTGTGTTTGTTGATTTTGCAGGATGGGTACTTATATTTGGGAAATATCCTAAATATAGAGGAAACTCTATCTGATTTTCGTGAAATTTTCGTATGAAAGGCTTGCTAGGGAACTTGCTTCCTAAGCGCCGGTCACGGCCTGAATTGGGTCGTGACAAGATCACACAAGCAATTTATACTAGTTCAACCAAAACAAAGCCTACATCTAATTCCCAACACTAAGTTAAGCCTCTTTAATCTTACAAACTAGTAGTTTTATAGTAGCATCTCCAAGTTAACTTAACCAATATCATAGAAAAATACTTGTACAAACCTCTTGAAGATTACAAACTCTAAGTAGTCTTGATTTTGTATGGCTTCGATGCTAATCCAAACACGCACTAAGATGAGAGAAAAATAACTATTCTTATCCTATAGTAGTTTGCTGTTGTGCCAATGTAGATGGGGTGACTACATGCCTTGGGTAGGAATGGTTGACTCTTCGTGTGTATAAATAATAATAGAACATATAAAACTTACCCACTATAGTAAGGCCATACACAAGACCTAAAAACTTAGCCATCAATGATTAGTGCTTAATAACATTAAGTTCAATAACCATAATAATCACAAATTTTGAGCTTAAACCATAACATCATCTAGATTGAGACCAGCCCAATACGTAGCTTATAAAGTAGAGGAATAATTTAGTAAATATGACAAAAATAATTAGAAATGAAATGACTATGTAATGAAATGAAAATTATTTATTTATGATAAAGTGAAAGTCTAACAATATAAGAATATACATACATACATACATACATATATATATATATATATATATATATATATATATATATATATATATATATATATATATATATATATATACACTTCTATGGTCATACTGAAATGTATTGAAACTATATAGATGTTTAATAGTCAAATTTTTTTTTTTTTTATCATTTTTGCATTTACTCCTAATTTGGTGTTATACCCTTTTTTGCACTTGTTTCCATTTTTTATTTGGGTTGCTTGTAGTCTGTGTTTTTTATGTGTATTTGTCTTGAAACTTTGAATTAAGGTTGACTTTTCATTTGATATTGATGTGTATTTTGTTTACATTCATGCATTTCTTCTTCTTTCATAGATGATCTCTTCATTCAATAATGTTGTATATTTTATTTGTTTGTCATACTTTTTGTTTGAGCGTTATATGGACATGAGCTCTCATTTAATGATATTATTGTTGTTATATTTGCCATGTGTTATTCTTTGATTGTGTAATTTTGGAACAACAAAGATGTGAATTGTATATGGAGGCATGTTGCTTGATTAATTTGTCTCAAAAACAATTGAGATCCCAAGATGTTGTTTAGGACAAAAGTCTTCCTGACAACATAGTTTTGAAACCCTCTTAATGTTGTGATTAGTCATCTTTGTTTCAAAAATAAGTGTGATTGAAGAGGCTTTGTAATTTTGATAGTTGCTTGGAAAGCTATTTCTATATCCTTTCTCTATATTTGTTACTTATAGTAGTTATTTTCAAATTCCTTATAGTGTAAACTTTCCTTCATGTGACATACATTTAAAATATGAAACTGAATTTTTCCGCGCTGTTGCTTATAAAGGATTTTCCTATGTAATTGTGTCAGTGAATGGAAAAAGTATGAGTAAAGTGAGAAAATTATTATTAATGTTATTGAAGTAATTTGTTTAACCTTATTGTAATTAACTTTTGGTTTAAGTAGTGTATTTTTTTTTTTTTTTTGAGAAAATTGTTGATTAAGTAAGTTTTGAATCAATTATAATTTGTTGTAGTAAGTTATTTCTATATCCTTTATTTTTATCTTTCACCACTCTATATCTATCACTTGTAGTAGTTATTTTCAAATTCCTTATGATGTAATATTTTTCTTCTTGTAACATACAATTAAGATGTGAAATAAAATTTTTCCTCAATGTTGCTTGTAAAGGAGCTCCCAGTGTAATTATGTCAGAGAATGAACAAAATATAGTAAAGTGAGAAAGTTGTTATTAATGTTATTGAGGCAATTTATTTAATCTTTTTGTTACTAATTTTTGGTTTAAGTAGGTGTTCCTTTTTTTTATGACATTTGAATATTGAGTTATAATTTGTTGTACTAAAACGTTGCAAGAGTGAAATAAAATGATTTTAAGATGAGCAAGACTATAGTAATTGGAAATAATATTTATGGTAGTGGGGAGAATTTGCACATGAATGAGCAATTATGATAGTGGAGTAGGTATGTGGCTATATAAGAAATAAGTACTAAATGAGAGAATGACAATTTCAATGATATAATGATGTGGCAACATCATAGTGGTTGAGTTGCCAACATTGGGTCTTAACTTTTATATATTATAAATAGATTAACTTAACATCTAACTAATCAATTTTATAAAATATAACCAAACTATAAGAATGCTTCCACATAAAATTTTTCAACATATATTACTTTACTTTGCCCAAATCAACTTTTGGTGCATCAGTTAGAAAATTCTACAATTTATACCTACCAAAGTTACAAAAATACGCCTTACAGCCCTTGAACCTTAAAAAATGGCGATCCCGTTTTTGAACGCCATATAGTTAATTGGAACAAAATATCCAAGGCTAAACCTTAATTTACTTTTCCACCATTTACCTTTGGTGAATCAATACAAAATTCCACAATTTATACCTATTAAGTTTGTAAAAATTGAACAATATAGGCGTCCTTGAATCTAAGAAACGGGGATGGACCTAACTCGAATAGAAAAGCTCAATGAGGTTAGTCTTCTAAAATGTGGAAGTATCTCACTTTTTCAACAAGGTGCCATATGCCTTTTAGTGTTTGACATTTTTGCGTCCTTTCAGAATTTGTCCCGTAAAAAAAGGAGGGATCGATGCATTCAAAGCGTCACATCTATATTATGTATAAATCTAGACTAATATTAATACTAATACTAATATAAAGTATAGAAACTGAAAGTTCAATAATGAAAATATTTAATTTTAATATATTATTTCTGTTGCAGATAGGTTAGGTGATCTTAATCTAGGGAGATCCAAGTAGAGACTGATGAAGTCCCGGATTGCATTTTGGATGTACTACGTTTTGACTCGGTTAATATCTTGAATAAATTCTCTTTCCCATTAAAATATATTATCATCAATTGATTATGTATTGATAATCGATAAAAATGCTTATATCTCGTAATAATTGTCTCAAAAATCATATATATAATCGCATGTAACTGATCGGTGACATAAAAAAACTGTATGTTAACATATTATAATTAAACTTATAATAAAATTCTGTAAAAACATAATGTTATATAATAAGCTGAAATGTTAATATGTATGAAACTCAAATTTTATATTTAAAATTGTTGTTGATTAAAAATTTAAATTTTACATTACATTAAATTTATCCATTAATCTGAATTTTAATTTATGTGACCGATTGTTATATCTTTCGTCATATAAAATTTGAATTTTGTATTTGAAATTGTTACATTTGATTAGAAATTTTAATTTTTGCTTACTTATGAATATATTTGCTGTCACCTAAATTTGATGGATGAATGGATAAAAATCTGGTATTTCACTTTGTTGTTAAATTGGAATTTTCATTATTATTATTGATATTTTGATAATAAAATCTAGTTTTTTATTTTTATTTTGAATGTATTAATTTTATTGTTTTGTTCAGAATTTTTTTAAATATTTTTTTATGGTAAATTACATTAAAATATATGTATAAATTAATAGTTTCTAAGATAATTGGGATTTTGAAAAATATAAAAGACTTAGATAAACGCTTATGCTATAAGTCATTTCATTAATGATAAATTATTATATATTATTTTGGATATAATTTTTTAAAAATATTTCAAGACATCGCATGAATATCAACAAACACATACTTCAGCACGTAAGAGCTGTTCTACTTTAAGTAGAGATCTTAGACTCAAATTTTGAGTATAAAATTGTATTAATATTCAAGAAAGAGAATTTTGTTGTCTAATCATTCCTATCCAACTCGAATAAAATGATCTTACTCGATTCGAATAAAATTATTTCCGATATATGTAATTTTCTCAAAAGACATGACATGAATAATATTGCCTATTTTTCAAAGGAGATATGTTATTTCAGATTGTCCTACAAATATTGACACCTGCATGGATTTCAGCTCAAGGTCAATCACGAAACGGACTCTCTCTCCCTCACTTCGAAATTGGCAACCCACCCAGTAGGCCTCAAATGAGTCAAATATTCGCTTTTTCCTTTTAACGTCCTTTATCTTTTTTTTTTTTTTCCCAAGAGAATTCTTTCATGGATAATTTGTGCAGATTATGTTAATAAAGGACTTACAAACACACATACGTTACTATCATTTTAAATGTGAAATAAATATTTGACATAGAAATTCATAGAGAATCTTTTATTGGTTTAATTTACATAAATTATATAAACAACAATCTCTCTCCTTTATTTTAACTTTTTCATCTAAAAAAGAATAAGAGAAAGTAGATTCAACAAAGGACAATGCTGGGCCGCGGTCTTCCATACTCTGTAGTGTTGTATAATTCACAGAAAAAGGAAAAGAAAACAAATAACAATAATACATAAACAGGAAACTGCCAACTCATACCTGGCCAGGCCTATCAGCCATACACGTTGATGCACATATTCGTTCCATATGAAATTTCCCACCAAGAGGATTGAAGATGCAATATACACGACTATTAATGAGCTAATTAATTCATGCTTCAAGGACTAATGAACTTGAATGCTTAAAAAAAAGCAAGGCTCCGTAAAATCTCTCACTAAAATGACAATGTTTAATATACTAATTAGCTAGCTTTGGTACATATTCACCTTTCTAGAATACAAACCTTAACTAAATTAGAAAGCAATACCATCAACGGAATGATCACATATACATAATTAAACAGATGAACAATAATACATACATATTTGCGCTAATTCTACTAACTAGACCGAAATAATGGAGATATGTGTCTCAGGCTTAACTGATTGGCTAAACTTGGGTCACACCTTTGTAAATAGCATTGCACATGGAAATAGGGAAAACTTGAAAAATGAATTCCTTATGTTTTGTTTTTATCCATTCGATTTGTTATATATTTTCTCGAGGAAATCTCATTCTTTTCTGACTCCCAAATTAGTACAAAAGACCGACACGTAGGATTCAGGAAAAAGGGTTAGAAAGAGTGTACTGGAATATTCATGAAGAACTATGTGCTTGCATGATGGTGTTGTAAATGGTCCTAAATTTCATGAACATGTATCCATAAAGATATTCTGTCCGATGCAACTTTGTTTCGATTTATGGCCTCCACAACACACAAATAACGAATCCACTTTTGGGGTCCCCCTTCATAGTCAAAAGAAGGTCCTGCTGACATTCCCTGGGTTTCCAAGTCAACCTACCCACCATGTCATGGAAACGCGGACTATTCCATATACAAGAAGCTAAAAATTGATGCCTTACGAATACGATAAAGCCCAGCTGCTACAAAGACCTTATCTGCAGTTTTGCCGAAAGTGATGTGTTGATTAAGCTTGACAGCACCCACAGAGATCCATTTTCTCTTGATTCGCCCTTCATCTTGTTTATCAATAGCTAAAGTTTCAACTAGCAAGTGCTTCTGGTGCAGTTTGTTTCCTATGTGTATATGTATACACACTCCTTACTTTATAACTATTTTATTTGTTTTCGTCTGTTTGTGATTGATGTGAAAAAGGAAGGCGCAACGGCAAGACCATGACCTACTTTGGTCAGCTAGAATTTTTGAACCAGAAAGTAAGGTATAAAGAATAATCTTTTCTTTAAATGATGGGTTGAAGATTATGTTGGTCTCTGTCTTGTCCACGTGCTTTATACTGTCTTCACTGTGCAGGTTGAAGTTGCGGTTAGCTGTAGGCCAGAACCAGAACTGAGAGGGAGGGATTGGGATTTATTTGCCTTTAGCCTAGATACGCTATGCACGACCCACAAATCCATTGGTAATAATGGCTTCAAATTGTGAGAAATTTTTATTTTTAGACTAATAGTAATATTATTTATAGCACTTTTTGAGACTTCTTTTAATATTGGTTGAGAAAGGATCTTAGACTTTTTCTCAACTAATGTTTAAGAGGCTAATTCAAGTATTTTTATAGATATTTTGAAAAGTGATACAAATAATATTTCTATACAGTAACAAGATGATTCATTAAGCGCAAATACTGGTGAGCCTTTTTATTGTTTGAAAAAGGACGACTCTACCGATCCAGAGAGCTGCAAATGTTATTTATCAGAAGATGAAGGGAACTTCTGAATTCTGATAACATCACATAATAGTAAAGGCTTTGGCTAAAGGTGAGATGTTTGAGTGAGTTGTAATATGTCATAGATTTGAATCATTATGGCCATGCTATCGTTGTAAAAAAGCATTAAAAAGAGAACGGAAAACCCAACAGCTTGTTTAGTTTAGGTGGCATCTTAATTTCCAGGATTGATCATATTTTGCCGCCTTGCCTGCATTTTACCACATAACTTTTCCCTCTCCATACATGATCTTACAGATTATGCAACAAAATTGAAAAGAAAAAACAAGAAGGCAACATCTAATCAATATTATTTGTGTATTGATTTGAATATAGAGATATTTTCGTCAAGTTAAATTCATTGCGTGACTTTTTTATAAGAATTATTTGCTTTAGTTTGACATTTGTAATCTAAAATGAGCTTATTTTAAAGTAAGTAATAAACGATGTTTTTACCTTTAAATCAATATAAATTATATTGTAATCATAATATACTAAATGATGTAAGGTGGAGATCTCCTTACATTTTAACTTTAGAAACAAATACATTTTTGAGGAAACTCTTCCTTCCAGCAGTTGGAATGGCATTTTCCCCATGTGGTCTAGGAGTAGGCGAGATTGTGTATGCGACAACTCTAATCATCACATGAAAGAACATACATAATTTTCGGTTAAGCTAGTAATTAGTTAAAACTTTTCTCAAAGTGGCGAGAACAAAAATTCAGGCAAAAATAATATTTGTTAATGTTTCTGTTATATCATTCTTATACCATTTCCATTTTAATAAATAAAATTAAAACAATACACATTCCAACAATCTCTAGTTTGTTTGTCCAAGTGTAAAAAAGGATATAAATTTTTTAGTGTACAAATACTTCATTCTTTTCATAATATTGTTGTTTAAAGTTTTTAACAAGATTAAAGACGTCAATATTGTCAATTTTTAGAAAGAAATATTACTTCTTGGCATGAAACGAAATCCGTATGTGTGATTTAGAGATCTTTTTTACGTAGATCACATCTTGTTTTTCGTAAAATGTAGACCGTAATTTCAACCCATACTCTTGAAAAAAAAATTTAACTGCATGTAATTAAATTGCCTTCTTATTGCAATTGCTCTTCCTAATTTTGCTTGGAAGAAAAAGGAAAAGAGAAAGATAAATTGACAAAAAAAGTTAATGCATTGTCGATTTTCTAAAATGATAAAACAAAGAAATTAATTATAATATGATATTAGTGTAAAATGTTTTACATTGCCCACTTCTCTTTCATATAACTTTTAAGAATATAATTATAAAATTATTTTATGTTGAAAATGTGTCAAAATTAAACCTTAAAAAAATAACAATTTTAACTCTTAACACCACTAATATTTTGCTCTGCTAAAAATCTGTAGGCAGAGAGTGTAGTTCGTCCCAGAGCTAAATTGATAATAATGTTGATTATTGAAGAAAGAATTCTTATGACAAGTGCTATTTAATTGACATGAGTTTAACAACATTTGTTGGTAGTTTTGCAAGCATGATGCATATTAAAGCCATGTGACAGCCAAAGCGAGAAAGAAACAGCAAAGTTGGTCCCAAGAATCTGGAATATAGATTACGAATGTAAGAATGGTCTACACTAGATACAAACTGCAGAAGGGTACGGTAGAGGAGAGTAGGCATGGCCAAAGATTTTTAAAAAAGGGAGAGCAGAGGGTTTGGAAAATCAAAGATATACTAAATAATTATGCCGTTAGGAATCGTCTATTATTTATGCAACTTGGCGATTGGAGCAAATCTGACCTCTACCCCTAGTCTATAAATACCATCTCAGTCCAACCTTTAACCTCAAGTCGGAGTCTTTTCTACTATTCAGAAGAAGTATACAGACCAGCGCAAAGAATTATGGATTGCTCTGCAGAAACTCACAGGTTTTCTTTCTCCCACAATCATGCACAAGCACACACATGCATAGATATACCAATTAGGGCATGGGCATAGGAACGGTATGCCTAGTGCACGACGCTCCCATTTAGTGGGGTCTCGGGAGATATACAATCTTACTCCTGCAAGTAGAAAGACTTCTTTTTCAACAATTGAATTCGTGACCTCTAGATCACAATACAACAACCATATAGTTATGCCGAAAATCACCCTCAAACTAGGGACGTGCATACTAGCTAGAAACATTGAATGGAATGAAAATTTTTCATCGACAATGTATATATGTATATATAAGTAACCTAGCTTTGATCTCAATAGGAATAAGTGTGCAGCATGCTTCAGACAGTTCAACAAACTGGAGCACCTTGTGGAGCACATGAGGAGCTCATACCATTCGGTTCATGAACCGACCTGTGGCATTTGCAGGAAACACTGCAGGTCATTTGAGTCTCTCAGGGAACATCTTATAGGTAATCTCTTCCTGAATTGTAAAATAAATTAACTATAGGAATTTTAGGACATGTTTGATTTCAAAAAATATTTCTTGTTTTTATTTTTTATTTTTAATATATTAATTACAAAACTGTCACCTTATTTTCATTTTGTTTACTATTTTTTAGATTTTGTGAAAGAAACTGTGAAAACAATACTTTTACCTGGAAGAAATTATTGATTGTGATTAGTCTTATCTGCTTTTCCAGGTCCATTGCCAAAACAGGAATGCCGAGATATCTTCGCCTACCGAGGGTGCAAGTTTTGCTTGAAAGTCCTTGATAGCCCTAACTCTCGCAGGGTCCACCAAGAAAAATGCCAACTCTCCGGAGTAAATGTTGTATCTACCTCTGACTTAGTACCTAAAGAATTTGCAAATCCATTTCATACACTTAATATTAACTTTCTCTGCCCATTTGTCTAGGGAATAATTGGTCGCTTTTCTAGCTTGGGTCTTCGAGATAATTTGACTATTGGTGGGGGAGCAAGAGGACCACAAGTAGTTGCACTTGCTTGTAAAATGGTTGGCGGTGGCAGTGATGGTTCACTGGATCTTTGTGCAAGAGTCTGCATAATCGATGAGCAAGAGAACATCATCTTCCATTCTTATGTGAAACCCCCAATTCCAGTGACAAACTATAGGTTGGCTCATAAACATTCATTAGGTCTTATAGTTTAACCATATCTCAGTGTGCTGAACTGCACTGCTGATTCATTAACACTATTCGACAGGTATGAGACAACAGGCATTAGACCAGAATACTTGAGGGATGCAATGCCAATGAAACAAGTTCAGAGGAGGATTCAAGACTTCCTTTGCAATGGAGAACCTATGTGGACAATTCGACCAAGAGGCGGAAAAGCTAGGATTCTTGTGGGTCATGGTTTAGATCATGACCTAGAATGTCTGCAAATAGAATACCGAGCAGAAAAGATAAGGTAAGTTCAATTCAACATTTAGGCAGAAATAGCATATCTATACAATACACTCATTCAAGATCAAATAAAATGTTCATGTATTTGGAAATGCTTGTAACTTTATATAGCACCTTGCATATGGCCTCTCAATCTTTAGTATATTTAGCTCCTTTACCGAATAACGAATGATCGATTGCATAGATTAAATAGAAGTTTACTTCATCACTCCCATATTCAAATAATGACTTTCACTTACACAAATCTTTGTATCGACAGGGACACTGCAAAGTATCCTCCACTGATGAAAACGAGCAAGCTGAGCAACTCTCTCAAGTACTTAACACAAGCATATCTTGGGCAAGTATCTTTGAAAATCATTTTTTACAAGAAATGATGTTAGATGCAATTCTTCAAACATATGTTTTCCAAATAATGAGGCTTCTTTGTTTGTGCGCATAAATATGCAGGTACGATATTCAGACTGGGATGCAGGATCCTTATGATGACTGTGTTGCAACAATGAGGCTCTACAAGAGAATGAGGTCCCAAGTACATAAAATAGAGGAGTACCCTTTGGCATCTGACCCCCAGAACAGGAATAATTTTGCTTCGTGGAGGCAAAGTGAGCTTGAAAGAATGAGTCCTGAACAAATGCTGGGAATCTCGAGGTCTGACTACTACTGCTGGTGTATGGATTCCTCATACAGCTCATGAATGCATGAGAGAGCCAAATAGACCAGAAGCCCATACAAATCAAGGAATTGATCAGTGCTACCTACTTATCTCATTAATTTATAGTAAAAGTGAAAATAAAGTACACTAAACAGGTGTCGTTTACACTACTCAGTAATTATATAGTTCTTAATATGAACCTGTTTACGTAGCAGTCTGCTATCATAGCTTGCACCTAATAGCTAGGGTATGGTTATGTTATGTATGACTGAGTATTTATAATATATTTAATGAAAACAATATGAGCAATAATCGGTTAATTCTATTTCTTTATTGCACTTGTGTCTGATTAGAGATCTCTCTATACACGTAATAATACTCAATAGCGTTTTCCAACAACATATGATGGATGGCCATCTCCAAACTTCATATGCTGCTATAACTTGAAGAATGGACTTATTATTTATGTGTTCAAGTAAATGATTCAAAGAGCAGTTAATTGCGACATTTTAACGGACAATTTATATGTGATTCCTCGAAGACGGTAAATCTTGGTAGCATGCATGTATTGGACTCGCCTCTACCAGTCTACCGTTGTGGAATTCGGTCTTTCTAAGCATCCATAATATAAGTGCGAAAAATTAAGATTATGGAACTAATGAGTATACACTACTAGCACGAGGACACAGGAATCATTCGACAATCTCCATCATGGAAACGGATACCGTGCTGACGAATGGATACAGATAAATTCTAAAGAAATTGGTGTACACTGTTTACACTAAAAATCGACATTAAATAATTGAATAAATCTTTGTGAGATACAAGTGTTTTATCATTAAAGCGATGACGTATCAGCTGTAAGTTGATTGGCATAGTATCTGCAACTTTTATACACTGGTTCAGCGCAAAAGTCAGCAGAGAAGACAAAGATCCAAGTGACAGTTGTGATTGGTATTAATAAACGATTGAAGTTTTAGGAATATAATCTTGCAATTATCAGGGGCTGTTATAATGAATTGCACCCACCTACTGTGATCACAGAAAAATCACAGAAAGGATTCGGGCATTCATCCATCACATCTTTAGAAAGAGTAATATCGTGTGGCTAATGCTTTGGCTCACCTTGGGCATTCTCGAGCACTTGGGAATTATTCATTTTGATTCTCCCTTGCAAGATGCTATTGGTGTAACATTCCCTCGAGGGGGTAACTAATTCTTGTTTTGCTAGAACAAGTCAATCTGGATAAGCCGTTATACGTGATGTAAAGGATACAAATATGAAATATCCGCACATGAGTATCGGTAAGGTACGGGTATAAGACACTTTTAAAAAAATTAGGATACAGGCGCAAATAAGCGTACATAGTAAATATATATAATAAAAACAACAACTAAGTTTTGTTTCATTTAGGTTGGGTCAACTACATCAATTAGACAATGTTAAAATACCATATCATAAATCATATTTATATTTAAATTGCTTAAAATTTAAATCACTTTTAATAAATTATCTATGATTTTTCTAGGTCCACCTCCACTTCCAGATATTAGACTACTCTCTATCTAGTCTATTGTCCTTATTAGGGCTTCTTTTTCTCTAAACATATACAAATCACCTAACACTGCTAGAAATTTTCGATTTAGCAATGTATTTTAGTGACGAATATTTTTGGTCTCTGATTAGGGATGAAATTAGCTATGAAAAGCCTAGTTGGAGATGAAATGGTTAATTCTGTAATTAGTGACAACCTTAGTGACGAAAATATTTCATCTCTAAATTATTTCGTTGCAAATTTGGTTGCTAACTAATCAACTGAAAAAATTGTAAAAGGTTAAAATTGTTTAGCGATGAAAATAGTGACGATATTGATCCTCTGAATTATAATTTGTCTCTAAATTCGTCACTAAACTGTCAATGCATATTTTTTTAAAAGTCAAAATATATTAGAGATGAAAAATGTCTGTCTCTAAATTCGGTGACGAATTATTTTCTTCGCTAATATTGACGTAATTAGCTACTTATAGACAAAATAATTAATTTTATAATTAGAGATGACTTTAGTGACGAAAATATGTTATCTCTATTTAATTTCAATTTAAGTCAAAACCATTTAGTAACAAAAATAGCAACAAAAATTTTCCTCTAAATTGTAATCCATCTCTAAATTTGTTGTTAAGCACCCATTCGAAGTAAATAAAACATGATGATATAAAACTTGTTAAGTTTTTTTTTGTTTTTGAAGTGTCTGTTAAGATCTTAATATTGTATAATATTTGATAAGCCATTATACGCCCGTTTGAATAAGCTTTTAAAAAAAGTATTTTTTTCATAATCAAAAGTAAAAGTAAAAGTAGGAGCAAAAGTAGAAAATTGTTTTACATTTGGATGTAACTGTAAAAGTACTTTTTATCAAAATTAGAAGTTGTTAAGCTGTTTGGATATGACAATGATAAAAGTACATTTTCTTACAAAATTACAATTAAGGACATAAGAAATTACTTTTCAAGAATATCAATAAGTTAATTTTTTATATCCTTTATTTTTCAACAAGAAGGGATTTGACTTATATAGGAATATGATGAATAAGCTTCGAAATGATAAAGATAAATGGACATGGATCCCTCCAGAGGCATAAAAAAAGGTTGGGAGCTTTATGGAAGGACCCCACATGGGTTGAAAAGTGTAGAAAGAACAGTCAAAATAGGAGGTCAGATATAGGAGTTTCATTGCATACTGGAGGTTCAATTCCATTTTCGGAACGTAAAAAGAGAATGGTAAGTTCTTCAAATTAAGTTTAACAATTTGTCAATTTACTTCTTTTGACTTACCATGCTTTTTATGTTTGTAGAGGGCAGTAGACAATACTAAACCAAAAGCGATTGACTTATTTCATCATTGTCACACACGAAAGGGCAATCCTAATGATTGGACTTCCACTCATGCAAAGAATATTAGGGTAAGACATTCGTAACATAGCTGACAAGTAATGCCATACTATTTACTAACTAAGCAATAACTAATTAATTTTTTTCTTCAAGAGGAATATGAGAGGCGGGTGATGGAAAAGGACTCACAACAATCAATAGACAATGATTCTACTCCTCAGGATGAAAATACCATATACTTGGATATTGTTGGTGGTGTCATCAAAAAGGGATGATTATATGGTTTGGGTTCTAGATCTTCATCTTATTTTGCTTCTTCATCTAATTATGTTGTTCTTGAGGGTATATCTACTTCTCATTATGAAAACCTTACTAGCACTATTGTAGCTTTGAATACTGAGTTGCAACAAAAGGACAAAGAAATTACAAACTTGAGACGATCATTTAAATCTTCGGAGGACACAGTATGTGGCTTAATTCAAAGAGTGGACCTTGGGGTTGCTTCATCTTCACAGCCTGCACCACCATTTCCTGAGGATAACCTTACACATGATCAGGACAACTTTGATGAGGATGATCTAAATGCAAACTTTTAGTTTTAGTTTTATCCTTTATCTTGGCCATTAACTTGGAATGGTTTTATTTATATTGGACTATTTTACGTTTGGATGAACAATATTGGGATTATGTACTTTAATGAATTTAGTTATGTAATCGATTTGAACTTATTCCAACTACAATTGATTATTATTTTGTGGGTTGTTTGGGTTATTATTGATATCATTTGTAAGTTAAGGTGTTTACAATATGAAAAAATAGCTAAAAATATGATAAAATTATTTTTTCAGTTAGAGACGAATTTTAGTGATGGAAAATTCATCGCTAAACATATAATCAATATAGCGACGAATTTAAGTTGTCTATAACTTAGCGACAAATTTGAGTCATCTCTAATTTAGCAACGAATTTCAGTCGTCTCTAGTTTAGCGACGAACAAATTCGTCACTATATCAAGATATGCATTTTCAAATTAGCAACGAAGGTTTATATTTTAGCAATGAAATATGATGGTCTCTAAAATAAACATAGCAACGAAAGCATGCATTTCTTGGCAACGAAATTTGTTAGCATTTAGCAACAAAAAAGTATGTCTCTAGTCAGTGATGACTAATAAAGTTTGTCGCTAAATATTTAGCAATGCCATATTCAGCATTGGATTTTGTCTGTCACTAATTCCAATTTTTCTAGTAGATGAGATTCTACCATTTATCATACGATAGACATTACCCCAACTTTTTCTCTAATGCATTCATTTCTAATTCTATCTTGCTTCGTGTGTCTACTCATCTAGTGGAACATCCTCATCTCTACAATATTAAGCTTATTTTCTTGTTGGTTTTTTACTACATAACATTCAACCTCATACATTATCGCCAGTCTTATAGCTGTGCTATAAAATTTTCTCTTAAGCTTAAGTGGTACCTTTTTATCACAAATAATACATAAAGCACTCCTCTATTTCAATCACCTAACTTGAATCCTACATTTATATCTCCTTCTATTTACCATCATTTTGAATATTGGATCCCAGATACTTAAATCACGCGACTTATGGTATGATATCGTATCTAATCTTTACCTATAAGTTAGAATTTGTTCGTCTCTTAGTAAATTTACATTCCATATAACTCGCATCTTACTTATATGAAAATCATGTGCTTCCAAAGCTTGCTTCCACAATACTAGCTTCCTATTTAGTTTTTCTCTCAATTCTTCTACTAGAAAAATATCATATGCAAAAAGCATGCACCGTGACACTAGATCTTGAATATGTTCAATAAGCACTCCTAAGACTAGGATAAAAAGATAGGATCTCAGAGTTGACATTTGGTGTCATCCTATTATTATAGGAAAATCCTCTATTACTCCATCTTATATGCTCACACTAGTTATGTACTTGTCTAACATATCTTTGATTGCTCAAATATAAGCAATCTGAACTCCTTTATTCTCTAGAACCTTCCACAAAACCTCCCTTAGCACCCTAACGTACACCTTTTTCCAAATCAATGAAAAAACATATGTAAATCTCTCAGATCCCTCCAATATATCTCCATCAGTCTCATACCAAGTAAATTGCTTCCATGGTAGAACTTCCAAGCATAAAACCAAACTAATTTTATGTGAAGTGAATTTTCTACCTCAATCTCTGCTCAATTAATTCATAGCTTTATAGTATAACTCATAAGCTTAATCCCTCTCTAATTTGCACAATTATATATATATATATATATATATATATATATATCCCTTATTTTTATAGATAGGAACTTTGTCACGACCTACCCCACAGGATGTCGCGATGGGAAGTGACTTAAAATTTATTTGAAAAATTTGTATATAAGAAAAATAATTGTATTGGAAATGTTTTGGAGTTGTCACCAAGATTTATTTAAAGAAAATCATGGAAAAACCTTTTAAAATAGTTTAAAAATGGTCTGCAAAAATAGAATCAGATTCAAGAGTCTGATTATACACAGAGAAGGGTGGGAACCGAATTCCACCACATACTTGATACATTCGTCTTAAAACGGTTACCCTAAAGATAGTTGTACAAATTAAATAGCTTTAACATATCAAATTTACCCATAAAAACATTTAAAAGGAAATGAGCAAATTAAATCATAAATTTACAACAAAATAACCAAGGATAAATTAAAAATATTTACAAAACAAAAAAATGAGATAACAACAAAATTATGAAAAAACACAGTTTGGTTTGATTTGCGCTCTTACGTATCCTCCGATATAATGAAAAACTCAAAGCTATATAATTCTTTAGAAAATAGGTGTGGATTAAATTTTTAAATTAATGCTTTTTTTTTAAAAGGGGGTTTTCTTTTGAGAAGATTTAAAAAAAGAAATCAATTTTTGCACAAGATTGAAGTTAGTACTAGGCTACTCAATAAACCTTTGTAATCTAGACAAAGTTGAAGATAATATCCACTACTCAATCAAAGTTATTAGTCATTGCATGGATAAAAAAAATATAAAAAAAAATTATTCAAGCAATGAATTAATTTGAGTTAAGCAACATGTGAACAAAATACAATTAATCAAGAGACGAAATGAGTATAAGTCAAATGAATAAACAATTCCAAAGGTTAAAACTCAATTAAGCTAGCAAAAAATTACAACAAAAACACCTAAATTTAATTTTTCCTTTATATTTTATTTTTCGTTTTATCATTTTTATTTTTTCGTTGTTTTTATAATGCTTTCACATAAACTCACAAACAACAAGTCACCCAAAAAAAAAACATGTTTTTTTTTTGGGCTTAAGAGAAAGCAAAACAAAAAAACAAAAAAAGTGACTGAAGTTTAAAACAAAAAACAAATCAGCCCAAAGATAATGTAATACTAAAATAACAAATTCAGCCCGTAACCCCCAAAAAAAAAATGGACAGCAAACCAAGTTATAATTTAAAGCTACTGTACGACATTAAAAAAAATTAAAGCTATTCTGACCAAAAAAAATTAAAGCTATAAAACAAAAAAAGGAAAAACAAAAACAAAAGCAAAACAAAGAGAGTAGCGCATGCACGAACAAGAAAAAGGAAACACTGGGTTTGGGTTTTTAGTTTTAAAATGCAAACAGAGAGAGGGAGCCTTGATCTCCGGATACCAGAGTGACAGTCATGGGAGGCAAGAGTGGTGAGGTTGGAAAAAGATGGTGCCGATTGTAATGCTCTAGTAGTTTCAATTTATGCTTAAATCACATTTAGATTCTATTAATTGTTACTTTTTAGCTTTGCGAAAAATTTAACCCTTTTTTTAATATATTATTTTTTAACCCTTTTTTTAACATATTATTTGAAAATAGTGAGTGAATTTTTTTTTTTTATTTTTTTTCCTTGAAAGCTCTTTTGAAAACATGAGCCTTGACTGTGGAGTAAATATTTGTGTATCGATGCGTAAGTAAAAGATAGCGTCCACGAAACTTTGAGATAAGTTATATATCACAATACTAAATAATAATATTATAATAAGCACAAAATTGAGATTGATCATAAATGTCAACCTTAATATTCAATAGCAAAGTGATCGTGGTATCTGGCCTTCAAAGCATATCAATATAATAAAGGAAAACCAAAATATAAAGCATCACAAACATCCTCGTAAAGTCAACACCACAACCATTGAAAACATAAGAGTATCAATCCTCTCCTTAGCTTAGCCTAAGTCTGGAACTTGGAACCCACGTCCATGATGACCACGTTGTCGAAGGATGATCAAGGTACGAATCTAGTGGAGTCCAGAAACACGGCTGGTGGCAGTAGACGTCGCTTCCGATGGGTCTGACTCTGTTGAGTCTGATGCTGAGAAAGGCTCCAAGGCCGGGGCAGGAGAGTCGGACGAATTGATCTCAATGACCAACACCTTTGGAGGAACAAGCTTCAAAGGGGGTAGGTTGGTAGGCATAGGCTCATACTCTAGCATGGCAGGTGGAGACTAAAGAAACTTCAGAAGTGCAGCAAGTGCAAGTACAGGAGGTGCAACAGTAGCATCAAGACGACCCAAGTATAGTATAGTTTAAGCAGTAGTGGTAGTTGTGACCACTACAGCATCACGATCTCCATCGTAGTACCACTCAACTATCGAAGGATCCACGTGGTGTTCCACTGGTGATGTCATTTGTGCTTGAAGACCAAGGTAGAGGTGAGAAATAATAATTTCTCAATAGAATTCTAGCTAGATAAACAAGGTGTCTTTATCATCATCCCAACCACTTTGGGTTTATTGTAAAAAAGTGTACATATATAAAGTCTATTTATTAGAGCTCAAAAACATAATTAACCAAAGTGGATTCCTTTTTAGGCATGCTTCTTATCTTTAAATATAAACATAACATGCATAAGCATCATACTGACATCAATGTTACTAGTATATTGGCAGCTAAAGTAAATTGATAGATGGTAACATGTATGCATATGCACATTTTTATTTTCCTTTCTTAACTTGGTCTTAGGCCTTGGCCTCTTAACTTTCTCAAACTTAACTTTATTATAATCTTTTATCATTTGGTCCACCCTTCTAAACTTGGATGGTAATGAACTCATACAGTAGTTGTTGCCACCTTAGAGTTCCTTTACGGGAGAAGGGGTAGTGGGAGTCACCTTCCTTTATCGAAGAGTCATATCGCAGGCATCACCTTCCCTTATTGAAGGATCGTGCCAAAGCTTGGGGATCACCTTCCCTTACCAAAAATCATATTCATTAATTTGGTCTTTGAGGGTTACCTTCCTTTACCGAAGGTTCACACCCTTAGTTCTTTCTTTTCTTGGTTAATGCTTGTCATACATGACATGTCACTTAATTGTTTCTTCTTACTTAGCTTATGGTTATGTCACAACAAACAAGGCAAGAATTATACTAAGTTCCAACCTTTGACAGAAATCCGACAACATAATGGCTATACCACAACTACCCCAAAGTTTACCAGACAAGCATAACTATCAATAATACAGTTCAAAGTAACTAACACAAGACTTCATATATATACTTAAGTAGCATTAAACAATTGCAATTCAAACTAGCCATGTGATCCGGGTGGTCACATGACTGCAAGACATATATAAGTATATGTATCTCCACTCATAGGATCATTTATATTCTTGAAATAGATAATTGTATACAATTCTTGTAATAAGTCTTATGAGCATAGCTTAGATAGTTAGGTGCAAGTTTTCAACTAAGGTTTACCTTAAAACTTAATTTGTCTTAAGAGGTTCTTTGTTTGGTTTCTATTTAGTAAATGTCTAAGTTTCTTAGTTAAGTAATGTGGAACCTAAATTTGATTTGTGTGTAAATTGAAAGTCTTAATTTCCTTTTCTTTTATTTTACTTAGGTTGAGGTCTTGTTTTAAAATTTTCACAAGTTTTTTTTGTTCTATTTTTCTTCTAGTGAGTTATCCATTTCATCTAGTTAAGTGGTTTAGGAGTATTTTTCATCACCATTACAAAATTAAAAATCTTCCCTTCCCTTTTTCTTTAGTATGGCTGAAGCCATTGGTTGGGCTTCTTAACCTATTTTACTTAATATGTCTCCTAGTACTTATTGAGTTCACTTAATTATGTGATGTAAGAGTATTATTCTTCCTTTTACAAATTAAAAATCTTCCTCTTCTCATTAACTCATTAAGGCTAAATACACATGAAAAATTTAATCAAGTTTTGATTTTTATTCCTCTTGTTACTAAATTACCTAAAATTTTATCAAGAAACCAAATCTAATCACCAAAAGTTCAAACTCATTTTGCCTTCCCTAATCACCAAGTATGCCAAAGCCATCCTCACCATTAAGTAACCATCTTTAATTTTTCTTTTTTATTACAAGATCTCTTGTTTTTTTTTCTAATTGATCTATTTGCAATTAATTTCAATTATGAGTTTTCTTAACTTGTTTCAATCAACCATCAATTTGAAATTCATTCCTTAGTTATGTGCATGGGGGTAGTTATAGTAGGGTTTTAGTGAGGGGTTTTGCTAGTGAATGTCGCAATTCACCCAAATTACAATAACCAGTTGCACTAAAATTTGTAGCAAAGTGGTACAACTCGGGTCATCTCACGTGGATGTTAATAATATTTGATTAGTAAGGAGGGGGTTTTTGTGTTTCATGCAATGGTTAAAAGCTAAAATAAGAAATTATATATGATTCAGGCACTAGCTTAAGAAGTTCCTATAGCATAAGATTGATCAATCATCAACGCACAAATAATTAAACACATGATATATGGCTAATTGAGCTATTAAAGAGATCTCTACCAATAACTCCACAATTCTACTAGAAACCACTAGGTGTTCAACCAACATGAAATCAATTAGGAAATTGAAACCTCAACTCTAATTAACCTATATTGATTTTTAGTTCCAATTACATTAGCCTAGGTTTGAACCCAAATCCAACTCCCAATTCCTTAGTTAATTGAGTCCTTACTAATTAACCAATTAACACAAACTCAATTAATGATCCCATTCAAAACTAATATGTTAATACCATTCAATGTAAGCAATGAATGAGAGAAGAAGGAAAGGAATTAAAGAAAACATATCACATATCATAAATGTAGCATAGGGTTTCAAGATACTATCTATGAGTCTTTTGGAAGGCCCTTGAGCTAGCTTGAGTTTACTCCTCCATGGTAATGGAAGTTACAAACAGCAACTACAAATTGGTTCTTATAATCCTTGATGAAGAGAGAAGAAAAGTTTAGTAGAAGAAGAAAAGTTAGAGAGAAAGGAAACCTAAGAACTAGAGAAAGAGAGTTCTCTTTCCTCAAATGAGCTTGTTAATTAATTTGGTGAAGTCTTAAGTTTTAGTACATGAATTCCCATGCATTGACTTTTCAAAAGTGGGCCCAAGTGGCCCAAAACCCCAGATTGCAACCTTTTTGCTGTTCTGCACTTTTTTGGTTGCACTATAGTGCAACATGCTGCGCTATAGTGCAACAATTAGTAAATCAAGTGTTGTTTCAGTTGCAGGTTGTGCTATAGCGCAAGGTTCCTGACAGCAATTATGCAGAATTAGACGTTTTGGTCACTTCTGAGCCCCGTTTGAGCCCTAAAACGTTCGAATTAGCTCTTGGTGTCTTCATGAAAGTTGTAGATCTTTTTCTTGGCTTCAAAATGGATGCCTCATTTGCTTCATTTGGATTTCATACAAGAGAGTTATGGCTCAATATTTGCATCATACTTCCAATAGTAATTATCAGAATTTCATGTTCTAGTCACTTTCAAGCTCCATTTTAGTCCCAAAACCTCTGAATCAGCTCTTAGTGTCTCCATGAAAGTTGTAGATCTTTCTCTTGGCTTCAAAATGGACCCTCATTTGCTTCATTTGGATTTGGAATGAGTGAGTTATGATCCGATCTTTGCAGCATGCTCAAGCCGAAATTTCAGCAACAATGAAATTGGGCTTCCAATCACTTCTGAGCCTCAAATCCATCAAAGTTAGGTTCCTACGAGTCAAAAACAACATATATAATGATCCGAAACTCTTGGAACTTGCTAAAACAAAAAAATCAAGGAAAAAGGCATATTTACACAAGAATTAGCAAAAGAGGCAAATTAGCATCAAACTATGAAATTCATATAATTGGAAAGCAAACATGTAACAAAGAGGACTAAAACACTAAATATGAGGAATATAGTATCTAAATTCAACTCATCAGGTTTTGTTTTGCATTTAGTGTGATCAAGTGTTATTGAGTGTCATTAAGTGTGATGAATGTTTTCCATAATTAGAATGTTGATTATTTAAAATTTTTGCATATTCCTTCCCATCTTAAGCATAGATTAGTCGTGGACTTTTCCTAATTACCAAGTTTTTGTTCATTTAATTAGTGAATTAATTCTTAATTAATTTACTACTTACTCTAATTACTAATTAACAATGAGATATTTAGCTTATGAGAAATTAGGGATGTTACATTTCTCCCTTCCTAAAAAAAAATTGCCCTCAAAATTGTTACCTCTAAATAATTCCAGATAATCTCTTTTCATATCTCCTTCGAGTTCCCAAGTAAACTCCTCCGAGTTTCCACTATCCCATGCCACTTTAACCAAAGGTACAAACTTATTCCTTTGTTGCTTAGTACCTTTGTCCATGACCTTCACAATTAGAAGATTGAAGGTCAAGTCCTCCCTTAACTGTATAATTATTCCTAAGTTGCTCAGTACCTTTGTCCATGATCTTCACAATTAGAAGATTGAAGGTCAAGTCCTCCCTTAACTATATACTTTTCGGTACTTTTGAGTTGCAACATATGGAAGACATTGTGGAAATTTGATAGATTTGAAGGTAGGGCTATTTGGTAGGCTAACATCCAGGATTTGGAAAGGACTAAGATATCTAGGACTCAACTTCCTAGCTCTCATCGCTCTACCTATACCAGTTGTAGGAATGATTTTCAAGAATACATGATCTCCTTCTTGGAATTCGAGAGGCTTCCTTTATTGATTGGCATAATTTTTTTGCCTACTCTGAGCTATGAGAATTTGTTCCCTTATCCTCTTCACATCCTTCGTGATCTGCCTTACCAATTCGAGTCCTGATAGACCTTGCTCTGTCAGCTCATACCAAGATAAGGAGGATTGATACTTTTGGCCGTAAAGGGCTTCATGGGGCACCATTTTGATGCTAGCATGATGACAGCTGTTGTATGCAAACTCCACTAGGGGTAAATACCTTTTCCAACTTCTTGGCTTATCCAAAGCACAGGCTCTCAACATATCTTCCAAAGTTTAAATGGTTTTGTTCATCCGTTTGGAAGTAATAGGCCATACTTAAACAAAGCTTTATCCCAAATAGCTTCTGTACGACTCCCAAAAACCTAGACATAAACCTTGGATCCTTGTCCAACATTATGGTTGAGGGTGCTCCATTCAACCTTACTATATCTTGGATATATAATTAGGCTAACTTCTCCAGGGGATAATTAGGTTTAATAGGCAGAAAGTGAGTAGATTTCATCAATCTATCCACGATTACCCATATATCATCGCATCTAGCTTGAGTTCTTAGCAACCCCATCACAAAACCTATCGAAACACCTTTCCATTTCCATATAGGAATCTCCAAGGGTTACAGTACACCTAAAGGCTTTTGGTGTTGAATTTTGACCTTTCGACATACCAAACACTTGATCACCACCTCTACTATGTCCTTTTTCATACCAGGCCATTAAAACATCTTCAAGTCTTGATACATCTTTGTCATGCCCAAGTGAATGGTAAAGTTGCTTTTATGTGCCTCTTTCATGATTCTCCTTCGAAGATCATTGCTTGCCGACACGCAAACTCTACCATGATATCTCTATAGTTCATCTGTCCTTTTGGCAAAATCTTTAACTTTCCTTTCTTGACTAGGGTGAGGGTCTCTTGGAACTCTAGCTCTGTACTTTGAGCTATGGCAATTTGTCCCTCAAAGTCACATGTCACCACCACATTATTCAATCTTATACTACTTAGGGTTAGGCTGAATCCTAAGTTCAGATACCTTAAGCTTTCTACCAACTCTACCTCTTTCACTATCATTAATGATGCATGAAAAGTCTTCTTGCTCAAGGCATTAGCTTCCACGTTGGCCGTCCTAGGGTGGTAGTTCAAACCAAAATCATAATCTTTTAAGACTCCATCAACTTTCTCTGCCTCATGTTCAACTCCTTTTGGTCAAACAAATATTTCAGACTGTGATCTGAAAACACCTGAAACTGCACCCCATTCAAGCAATGTCTCTATACTTTCAAGACAAACACCACAATAGCCAACTCGAGGTCATAGGTTGGATAATTTACCTCATGGGTCTTCAACTAGCTAGAGGCATCAGCTACTTCGATTTTGCATCAAAACACACCTTAAACCTCACCCAAGGGCATCATAGTAAACCTTAAATGCACCTTTTGGGTCGGGCAAAACTAACACCGGGGTAGTGGTTAGCTTAAGTTTCAGTTTTTGGAAGCTCTTCTAACACTCGAGTGACCAAAGAAAAGGGGCTTTTTCCTAATTAACTTGGTTAAGGATAGGCTAATTAAGAAAATTTCTTGATAAATCTCCTATAATAATCTGTTAAACCTAAAACACTCCTTATCTTAGTTACAATTATGGGCTTTTTCTAACTCATCACTGCCTCAACCTTACTTGGGTCTACAACTATTCCCTCACTAGACACCACGTATCCTAAGAATTTTACTTCTGTCATCTAGAATTCACATTTAGATAGTTTCACATACAACTTCCTTTCCTTTAGTACCTCCAAAACTATCATCAGATGCTCCTCGTGCTCCTTTTTCGACTTTGAGTAAACCAGGATATCATTTATGAATACCACTACAAACTTGTCCAAATATGATTTAATTGTCCTATTCATGTAATCCATGGATACGGTTGGAGAATTAATCAAACCAAAAGACATGATCGTAAATTAATAATGCCTATATCTAGTCCTAAATGCCACCTTGGGTATGTCTTCTCCCTTTACCCTAATCCGGTGGTATCCTGACCTAAGATCAATCTTAGAGAATACAATTGCACCTCATAGTTGGTCCATTGTGTGACACCTTACCAACTTAATGTTATGCTTAAGTTATAGCATGAAATTGGATAGGTTGCGTTACCGTGTTAGTTCTCCATTTAAAGCTGTATTTATTATTTTATATTCGCCTTTTTCTCTAATATAGGTATGTATATTTTTTATGAATATACCTACGAAATGGCGCGTAGTATATAATAAACATAACCAGTATTGTAAAATGTAACAAAATTTAAATAAAAGCACTACAGAGAGGAATAAAGATAGATAGTACATGATCAGTCATATATATACATATGTAAGTTGGAAGCCAACACTTCAGTTTATCTATGTATATTCAAGAGCGGGTGAAACAAAGGAACAACAAAATTCCTATTGCTAAAAAGTAGAGACGAAAATGGCGGAAGCCAGCTAAGTACAACGAATTCAACATGGGGTCCTGGTGGAGCTGCAGGTCAGGGAGCTCAATATATATAGTGGCCGTCGAGTCCATCACCAGCGTCTGAGAATGATGCGGAAATGCAAAACGAGGTGAGAATTTGAAGAAATTCTCAGTAGGGTTCGCGTACGGTACTTAGCCGATGTCACATTCATTCTCAGTCATCTCGATTTTTATGTAATTATGAAAACATGGGTTCAAACAGGACTATTTTTAATAAGTTTAAGAAAACGTCTGGTCCAGGCAAGATTCAGTTTTACTTAAGATAGCATAAGAAACAGAATAGACTACTAATAGTAAAACACAGAATAATGAGCAAAATAAATGAACATACAGCAGTAAGTAAATATAATAGACAAACTGTAAACATCTTATAATAACTGTTCAATGTAATCATGCATTTAATGTAACATGCAAATCTTATTCTTGAACCTTTCTTCATAAACTTTTCCATTATTTGGTCTCCTGAGAGTTCTTTGCCATTTTAGGCTCTTGGGTAATAGTCTGCTTTTCAGGATCGAGCTCGTTCCTATACAGGAATGTCGGGTTTACTTTCCCCGACCTCCCCACCGATTTATTCCCCTTAACTTTATTCTGGCGCTGGCCCAAATATTATGGAACTTTCATCATAACATAACTTTTATGCTCATCATATCATAATCTTTATGAATTTCTTGAAAATGCACATGTATCTTATGCCTCATGCATAGGTCTTACCGAAATTTCGGTGGCATAACGGAACGTGTCCGCTTCCCCATGAATAGTGCCAGTACTCAGAACATCAAATTTTCAGAAAAGTCATAACACTTTATTCATATTCCAAACATCAAATTCATGGCACAATTACTGCAATTAAAACATGGTTGTTGTCTCAACACTTGCATTCAACCTGGTTTTTATAAATCAGGCCATAATTTCTATTTAGCTCACTAGGCCTCAATTTTGGATATGTTGAAGTGTTATGTGTCTATTCTCTAACTTTTTTAGTCCCATCTAATTTTGATAAGTATAGCTCAAGTTATTCACGTTTTATCTCGGCCTACCCTGTAGCTGGCTAGAATTACATACTTAAAAGTAAAAATCCACTAAAATTCAAAAACTAATTTAAATTATATGAAATTGATCTCATATTAAAGCTAACAGGACAACCTTTTATATTCAAAAAGTTCCATTTCATTTTCCTTATTAAGGCTTGAGTTATAAGCCCCAAAATTTGACCTTCCTGAACTGTCCTATTTTGGCCTGGTTTGGACATAGGGCAACTTCTTCGAATCACTGGGAACAAATGGGATAGTAACAAACTTAGAATTTCCTTATAGAATGTTCTCCTATGTATAAGCTTTCTAACAAAGTTAGTTTCACTCAATTTGGAGTTGTGTAGGGTGAGGCACACCCTTCTCAACTCACACTGCCTGGATGAAAGTCCTGATTCCTAGGTCAAACTTCAAAAATTCATATCTCTCTCAATATTAATTCAATGACCTTATATGATATATGTATGGAAAGCCTTGAATGTGTAGTTTCATATAAAAATAGTCTCATCAAATTTAACTAGCTATAGGTAGAGTTATACACTCCGCCATATGGACTGTTGAGGTAGTTTAGTCTTCTAGCCTCTCACATCTTCCTATCCTTACCCTTTTCTATTCCTTAATCAAATTTAAACACAAAAACAGCCAACAACCAGCCAAATATTATCATTTTCATTCACTAATCACATCAAGAAGTAAGAAAATAAAATCAAAAGCAACTATCCACAATCAGAATAACAAGAGCTAAATTAAACCTCTACCTCTTGTTATGTAATTAGGCTTGATTTTGGAGTTTGAATCAACAGAACTTGATTGAGCTTGAAGGTTGGATGAAGTTGGGTGAGTGGAGAAGAGAAGAAGACAGCTGAAAGAGGGGAAAAGGTAGCACAGAAAATGGGGCTGATAAGCTTGAAGTGGTAGTTGGCTTCTTGCAACATGATTCGTTCAAAAATGCAAGGCTGAATTTCAGCCAACTTTCCTCCTTTCTTGTGGCCAAGGTGGCACCACTTTCATGGATCAAGTGGCTGAATTATTCTCCACGTCGCCTAAAAGTGGAACTCGCCTCCATTCTATTTGAAATCGGAAATCGTCTCTATTCTGTGTAAAATTGGAACTCGCGTCCATTTTATTTGAACTTGAAGCTGAAGTCGGATGTCGGAACTCGTGCTCGCCTTATTTGAGACCTGGACATAAATTCGGAGATCGAAAATCATGTCCGTTTTATTTGAAGCTTGGAAATAAAGTAAGATATCAGAACTCGTGTAAATTTTGGTCGAACTTGGAGACCAACTCAGAGATCCGATCTCGAGTCCATTTCTGGTTGAGATCAACTCATAGGTCGGAGATCGTGTCTTATTCTGGTTGAACAATCAATCATGAAGTCGGAACTCGTATCCTATTTATTTGAAGCATAAGGTCGGAAATCAGAAATCATAGCCATTTCATTTGAGACTTGGAGATGAAGTCGAAGGTCGAAAATTTGAACATTTCACTGGAATTGGAGATGAGGTTTGAGGTTGGAACTTGGGGGACGGTACATTATCACCCTCCTAAAAAAAAATTTTGTCCTCAAAATTTAGTACATGAGAATAGTTCAGGATACTCTTTTCTCATGTTTGACTCCAACTCCTAAGTGTAGTCTTCAGCATCCTCTTTTCCCCAGGCTACCTTTACTAGTTGCATAGTTTTGTTTCGAAGTTGCTTGCTGCATATGTCTACAATCCATGCTGGCTGTACATGGAAAGTCAAGTCCTCTTTTAACTGTATTGATTCGAGTTCTAGAAGGTGTGTAGGGTCAAGGTGATACCTTCTGAGTTGAGAAACATGGAAAACATCATGAAGGTTTGACAAATGTGGAGGTAAAGCGATTCGGTAGGCACCTGCTCCAATTCGCTTCAAGATTTGGAAAGGACCAATAAAGCGAGGATTTAACTTCTTGACCTTAATGGCTCTACCTATCCCTGTTGTAGGTGAAATCTTCAAAAATACGTGGTCTCCTTCTTGAAATTTCAGAGGTTTCCTCCTGGCATCCGCGTAACTCTTTTGATGACTTTGAGCGGCAAGCATCTTACTTCGTATTTTCTTGATCTGCTCAGTGGTCTGCTCGACTAAATCAGGCTCCAATAGAGTTGATTCTCCTATTTCGTACCGACACAAGGGAGATTGGCACTTCCGTCCATACAACGCTTCGTAAGGAGCCATGCCGATGCTAGTGTGATAGCTATTGTTGTATGCAAATTCGGCTAACGGTAAGTATCGATCCCAATTACCACGTTGCTCCAGGGTTTGTCTATGATGCACCTCATAAAGTGAGGTGCATCACGCACCTTGTATGATTGATGGTCAGATGTGAGGGTGCACCAATACACCTTATGAAATTAATGGTCAGATGTGAAGGTGTATTGGTGCACCCTCACATCTGACCATCAATCATACAAGGTGCATGATGCACCTCTCAAAATGAGGTGCATCATAGCATTCGCCCGTTGCTCCAATATATAAGCTCGTAACATATCTTCTAAGGTTTGAATTGTCCTTTCTGTTTGACCATCCGTTTCCGGATGATATGCAGTGCTTAGGCACAACTTAGCACCAAATGCCTTTTGTAAGGCTCCCCAAAATCATGAGGTAAACCTTAGGTCTTGATCAGAGATGATGGTTGAAGGGGTTCCATGCAGCATGATAATCTCTTGAATATACAGTTGTGCCAATTTTTTCAACGGATAATTTGCTCGAATGGGTAAAAAGTGAGCAGATTTGGTTAATCTATCCACAATGACCTATATGACATCATATCCTGTTGACGTTCTTGGTAATCCAATTACAAAATCTATAGAGATACTCTCCTACTTCCACTCAGGGATTTCCAAAGGTTGTAGCATCCCGGAGGGTTTCTGATGTTCCACTTTCACCTTCTGACATACCAAACACTTATTCACGAAGCTTGCCACATCTGACTTCATGCCCGGCCACCAAAACATTTTCTTGAGGTCTTGATACATTTTAGTAATGCCGGGATGTACAGTAAATTCACCCGTATGTGCTTTGTAACACCTTATCAGACAAAGTACTATGCTTAAGTCATAATAACTTATTTGATAAGAGATTACGTGTAATACTGATTAAATTCTATTTTCTGTATTGGTATTAATTACTCGCATAAGAATACTTGATCGCATAACAAAATTTCCTGCATCACGGCGGAATAAATACTAATCAATCGGTAAACTGTAAATAACTTAACATAAATAAAAATACAATAAGGACAGAACTACTGCAAAAGGCATCATAAACGAATACATATATATCCGATTTTTAAGTTTGTCAAACTGATACATGGTGACAAAATGAGGCCGCTAATACAAAACAAAACGGCCAGTTCCTATGAACAGCACCCTAAGTGGTCCCCATGGGACATTGCATGTACATTCCTAATATCTAACCATCTAACCATGACCCAGGCTGCCAAAAGAGGGTCATTCTGTACATCTAACCCTACTACAGCATGCACGCTATCTAAACAGAGTCTGATGAAAGGAACCCATTCACCATGGCGGCGTCCACTGGAGGGTGTCCGGCATTGGGAGCAGAGGATGATGAAGAACTAGCCGCCTCAGACGGATCCTCCTCTGAGGTCGAGGCCGATGATATCAGCTGCGGCGGTGAAGCAGGAGGGGCCATGGGAACTGGGGCTGCTGCTGCTGCTGCTGCTGGAGGAGGTGGGAATGGATGGGCCATATGAAGGGGTATGGCAATATATGGGACCGAGGGGTCAAACAGGGGGTGCATAAGTGGTACAGCGAAGTCCCTCTGGAAGAAGAAATACAAACAGCGGCACCTACGGATATATATCTGAGAATCTATAAATGGGTCGATGTGGATGTGAAGCTCGGGAAACTCAATGAATAGGACCCCGGTCGCTGCGTGCTCCATGGTTTGAGAATGATGCGGAACATACAATAGGGTGAGAAATGAATATTTCTCAGTAGAAATTCCTAGCTTCTATACATTTATCATCGCAGTCATTCCCAGTCGTTTCGGTCGTGTAATATTTTTCCAATGGTATGATAAAATGATAATATTTAACTTAAATACTTGTTTATAAAGCATACACCAAAACAAACTCAAGTTTAGTTAACATATACACTAATGTACTCAAACAATAATAATGGTGGAACAATAGCATATTAATAATAATGAACAGGGATTTAAAACAATCAATAAAGGAGCATTACACTATACATATGCATGTGCAATAATAAAAAAATTATGCACCTTATTCTTGGAGGCTTTCGCCTATTATAACTTATTTCCATCCTTGGTCCCTTGAGAGTTATTGGCCATATACTCCTGGGTAATAGTCCGCTTTTCAGGACCGAGCTCATTCCTATACAGGATGGTCGGGTTTACTTTCCCTGACTTTCCTACTGATCTATTCCCCTTAATTTATTCCGAGGCTGGCCCAAGTGATATGGAACTTTTTATAATATCATGAAATGAATGCACATCTAGCTAGACTCTTGAATATAATGCATTCAAGCTATCATAAAGTTTCACAACATATGAACTCCTTACCGAAATTTCGGTGGCATAATGGATGGACTCCGCTTCCCCATGAATAGTGCCAGACAATCAATACAATTGCACAACTAATTATTTCAGTATAGACCAGCAAATATGTATATACATTTATATCATCATTCAATAATTGCAAACCAAGCATCAATAAAGTCTTAACTTGTTCTACCCTGTTCTGCCCGAGTTTGGCATGCTTCAATTTTTATTCAATTCAACTCATTTAATTCTCATTTTTGGGTATGTTATAGCCTTATATGTCTAGTTTCTAGTCCATTTGGTCCCATCTCATTTTGAGTTGTATGATTTTAGATATAAACATTTTATCTCAGCATGTCCTGTTCTTATCCAGAATTGGGTTCCTATAGAAGAAAACTCACTAAAAATCGAAAACTAGGTCAAATGATGCGAATTTTATATCAAAATGAGTCTAACACAACAAGCTTTAAAATGAATTAAGTTTCATGTCATTTGCCTAAGTAGATTTTGAGTTATGAGTCTCGAAACATTACCCTACTGAGCTGTCCTGTTCTAGGTTAGTTTAAACCTAAGCTAATTTCATTGATGTGCTGGGAACAAATGACAGTGAATTAAATTCTAAAATTTTGATAGGATGTTCTCTCATGTGTTAGATTTCAAACAACATTAGTTGCACTCAATTTGAGGTTGTATAGGGTGAGTTACACCCTTCTCAACCCATGCTGCCTGGGTGAGAACCCAGATTCCTAGGTCTAACTTCAAAAATTCATAACTAATTTTATACTAATCCAATGGCTTATAATTTATATGTATGGGAAGCCCTGGATGTCTAGTTCATTTAAAAATGGTTTCATTCAATTTGAACGGCGGGAGACGGAGCCGTACACTCCGCCGTACGGACTGCCGAGAGAAAACCCTAACAGCCTCTAGATTTGCCTTCCTCCTTCAAGTTATTTGTCCTCAACTCCAATTTTAATCACAACATACATGCAAAATCATTCATAAAACATCATCATCACCCTATAAAACACCAACATCTCAGATTATGCATGCCCAACATACAGCCCTAAATCAGAGAAACAAGAGGAGAAGTAGGATTTCCTACCTTGTCTTGTGTAATCGAGGTTGATTTTGTGTCTTGGATGGTGGTGGCTTGAGATGAGACTTGAAGATGGATGAGAATGGAGTAGAAATGAGAGTAGAGAAGAGAGAAAGAGAAGAGCTTCAGCTAAGAGAAGGTGGCCGAAATTTGTGAGAAGAAAAAGAGATAAAAAGTGGAGATATTTGGAAAGGTGAAGGCATGTGATTGGTGGATCCAAGTTACTCATGAAATCTGATTTAGCTTCCCCATCAAGGGCTGCCTTAGGCGCCACTTGGGTGGGCTGTTTGGCTAAATCTTAGCCGTTGATTCTAGGGCACTCATGGTATAATTTCTACTGATCCGGTTCCGACAGTTGAAGGTACCGAAATCTTACCGATTTCCCTTAAATCGGTAAACCGGCTTGAAAATTTTCTGTGGGGTTTTCTATGCTCCTAATTTAACTCTATCAAGCCTAATCTGTCTAAATCACACTTAATTGACTGTATGTAAATGTCTAATTAGATTCTGATTAAACTCGCTTATTCGATAAAACCGAACAACTCAGTTGTTAACGATAAAATCTTTCGGACGTTACATTTCTAACCTCCTAAAAAAAATTTTGTCCTCAAAATTTAGTACCTGAGAATAATTCGGGATGTTCTATCCTCATATCGGATTCTAATTCCCACGTACAATTCGCTGAATCTTCATGTCCCCATGCTACTTTCACCAATTGTATAGCTTTATTCCGGAGGTGTTTGATGCTTCTATCTACTATCCGTGCTGGGGGTACATGAAAAGTTAAGTCGTCCCTTAACTGGATTGATTCAGGTTCCAACAAGTGAGCAGGATCTGGCTGGTATCTTCTGAGTTGCGAAATGTGGAAAACATCGTGAAGATTAGATAAATGCGGAGGTAAGGCAACTCGATATGCGACTGGCCCAATTTGCTTTAAAATCTGAAAGGGACCTATAAAGCGAGGGCTTAGCTTTTTGACTTTAATGGCTCTACCTACTTCAGTGGTGGGTGTGATCCTTAGAAACACATGGTCTCCTTCTTGAAACTCCAAAGGTTTTCTTCTGACATCCGCGTAACTCTTCTGACGACTCTGAGCTGCAAGTATTTTGCTACGGATTCTTTTGATCTGCTCTGTTGTCTGTCTGACTAGTTCGGGACCTAACAGATTCTGCTCTCCTGATTCATACCAATAGAGGGGAGATTGACACTTTCGTCTATATAAAGCCTCATACGGGGCCATGCCGATGCTAGCATGGTAACTGTTGTTGTATGCGAACTCGGTTAACGGTAAGTATCGATCCCAACTTCTCCGTTGTTCCAGAATGTATGCCCGCAACATATCCTCCAAAGTCTGAATTGTTCATTCTGTTTGACCATCTGATTGCGGATGATATGCAGTACTTAGACATAGTTTAGTACCGAATGCCTTCTGAAGTGCTCCCCAAAACCGTGAAGTGAACCTTGGGTCTCAATCTGAAATGATTGTTAAAGGAATACCGTGTAACCGTACCACTTCTTGAATATACAGTTGAGCCAACTTCTCTAGAGGAGAATTCGCTTGAATGGGTAAAAAGTGAGCTGACTTGGTCAGTCTGTCCACTATGACCCATATAGTGTCATATCCTGAGGGGGTTCTCGGTAAGCCTATCACGAAATCCATAGAGATGCTCTCCCATTTCCATTCCGGAATCTCCAAGGGTTGTAATGTTCCTGCCGGCTTCTAATGCTCTATCTTCACCTTCTGGCAAGTTAAACATTTATTCACGAAATTGGCCACATCTGTTTTAAGGCCTGGCCACCAAAACATCTTCTTGAGATCTTGATACATTTTGTTGATGCCGAGATGTATAGTAAACTCACTCTTGTGGGCTTCCTCCAAGACCTTCCTCCTGAGGTACACATATCCTCCCATGATATCGCCATATTCCGTCTGCGACTTGGGAAAATCCTATTAACTTGCTGGATTGTACCCGTCGCACTGTATGCTGGAAGTCATCACTCCCTTGCTGTGCTTGCTGGATTTGGTCTTTAAAAGTACTAGTTATCTTAAGTTGGTGCAATTGGATGGCACTAGGGGTTACAGAGATCGCCAAGTTGAGGGCTTGGAAACTCTCTATAAGTTCCACTTCCTTGATCATCATCCATGCCACTGTCAAGGATTTTCTGCTTAGGGCGTCTGCTACCACGTTTGCCTTGGCTGGATGGTACTTTAGGTCGAACTCATAATCTTTAAGAAACTCCATCCACCTTCACTGCCTCATGTTTAATTCCTTATGATCAAAAAGGTATTTCAAGCTTTTGTGATCAGAAAATACTTCGAACTTCACTCCATAGAGATAATGTCTCCACATCTTCAAGGCAAACACTATCGCTGCCAGCTCGAGATCATGCGTTGGATAGTTTCTTTCACGAGTTTTCAATTGCCTGGAAGCATATGCCACGACGTTTCTGTTCTGCATTAGCACACACCCCAATCCTTTCTTAGAAGCATCGCAGTACACTTTGAACAATCCATGAGGATGAGGTAAAATAAGTATTGGGGCTGTTGTCAATCTTTCCTTTAATTCTTGAAAACTCTGCTCGCACTCGGGTGTCCATTCAAATGGGGCGTTCTTTCTGGTTAATCTGGTTAAAGGTAGAGCTAGTTGAGAGAAGTTCTTAACAAATCTTCTGTAGTATCCTGCCAACCCTAAGAAGCTTCTGACTTCCGTAACTGTCGTTGGCCGTTCCCAGTTTAATATTGCTTCTACCTTACTGGGATCCACTGAAATTCTCCCATGGGATACCACATGGCCAAGAAATTTTACTTCCTTCATCCAAAATTCACATTTGGATAGCTTGGCGTAAAGTTTCTTCTCTCTCAGAATTTGTAGAACTACTCGCAAATGTTCCGCATGCTCCCGTTCCATCTTCGAGTAGATAAGTATGTCGTCAATAAACACCACCACAAATTTATCAAGATATGGTCTGAATATTCGGTTCATGTAATCCATGAATATTGCCGGTGCATTCGTCAATCCGAAGGATATCACAGTATATTCATAATGTCCATAACGAGTCCGAAACGCCGTCTTCCGAATATCTCCTTCTTGAACCCGAATCTGGTGGTATCCAGACCGTAGATCAATCTTGGAAAATACAGTAGCCCCTTGTAGTTGATCCATAAGATCATCAATCCTTGGTAATGGATACTTGTTTTTGATTGTTACCTTATTCAACTGTCTGTAATCTACACAGAGTCGCATGCCTTCATCTTTCTTCTTAACTAACAAGACTGGAGCTCCCCACGGTGATGCACTCGGCCTGATAAATTTCTTCTTTAGGAGTTCTTCAATCTGTCCCTTAAGTTCAGTTAGTTCCAAGGGTGACATGCAGTATGGCGCTAAAGATATTAGTCCCACTCCTAGCACCAGTTCAATAGTGAACTCAATCTCTCTTTCGGGAGGGAACTCGGGAATATTGTCAGGGAACACATCAAGATATTCACTAACGACTGGAATATTGTTTAACTCCTGATCAGCCTTTGTTATGTTGGTTGATAAGAAAATATACCCTTAACTTCTATTCCCACAAAGGTGCACAATTAAGGAACTTAAATAAAGACTTACGGGGATTACTGATTCAGAAGATGAAACAGGGGGGAGTATAATGGATTTATCAGAGCAATTTAATAGGGCTTGGTTGGCAGAGAGCCAATCCATACCCAAGATGATGTCAAGTCCAGACAAGGGAAGACAAATTAAATTAGCCGGAAAGATTCGACCTCCTATTTGACAAGGGATATTGATACAAATGTGATTGGTTCTAACGGGCTTACTTGTAGGAGTAGAAACTAGCAGATCATAGGGTAATTCAGAAATAGGTAGTTGCAGGGCTATCATGCAATCATGAGAGATGAAAGAGTGAGATGCACCTGAATCATATAAAATGATTAAGGTCTTACCATTTATTTTACACGTATCTTGGATCAAATCTTCTGACTTTTTGGCCTCCTGAGCATCCATAGTGAAAACTCTCCCTTGACGTTGCGGCCTAGGAGTCGGTTGAGAATTTATGGCAGGGCATTCATAGATTCTGTGGCCTGGTTTGCCACATCCAAAGCAGACGTTTTAACTTGCCAAGCAGGGGCAGTCGCCATGATTCCTGCCGCACTGGCTGCAAATCTGGTTTCCAAAAGACCTCTGAAGTTGCTTGCCTTTACTACCCGTCGGCTGGAACTTCCTCTGTTATTGTAAGTTAGGCTTGAACCTCGGACCTTGCAGAGCTAGCCCTCTCTTAAAGTTGTTGCCGGATGCTCTAGCAGCAATTAACTTCTTGTTACAATCTTCCACCAAGCGGCACTTGTTTACCAAAGTAGGGAAGTCTCTGATCTCCATTGGTCCTATGGTGGCAAGAATGTCCTCTCTTAGTCCGCCTTCAAATTTCATACATTTCCATGCTTCATCGGGGTTCCGTTGATAAATAGTGGAAAATTTGCACAACTCCTCAAATTTAGCAACGTACTCCGACACGTTACTATTTCCTTGACGGAGGTGCATGAATTCCAACTCCTTGGCATTGCGAGCAGACGCAGGAAAATACTTCTGGTAGAATGCATATTTGAATACGTCCCAAGTAATTTCTGTCTGGGATCCTTCTAATAATCGCCGTGCACCATCCCACCAGAATTTTGCATCAGCTTCTAACATATAGGTGGCAAAAGTCACCTTTTGACGGCCTGTGCAATCTAACACGGAGAAAATCTTTTCCATAGCCTTAACCCATTCAGCTGCTTTATCTGGGTCAAAGGCTCCCCTGAAGCTGGGTGGATTGGCCTTCCAAAACTCAACAAACTTAAGGTATTCTAAATCCATTCTAGAGCCATTATGATTTCCACCATGACCTACCTCTAACTGTCTTCCTAGTTGGCCCATCATTTCAGTTGCCGCAGCTGCCTGTTCACGCACAGCATGCGCCATCTCTCGCATTGTGTCCAGGAACTCCGTAGATTCCTTTTGGGCTGGGGAAGTTCGTGGCCTACCTCGCCTTCCAGAAGCTATTAAGTTCTGAACACACAAAACAAGAGTAATTGAGTTGATCAGGTTCAGCACTAAGTTCGGTGTGCTAGTAAATAATAGCATACAGTTAGGCAAACTCTTTCACATACATCCTATCCATATAGACAAGACTCAGAACATAATAAGATCTAGGGAATACAGAGCATATGCGAAGCGTAGTTAGTCCAATCCTCAGGCCTATATTAGGACGAACTGCTCTAATACCAAAAATAACACCTTACCAGACAAAGTACTATGCTTAAGTCATAATAACTTATCTGATAAGAGATTACATGTAATACCGATTAAATTCTATTTTCTGTATTCGCATTAATTACTCGCATAAGAATACTTGATCACATAACAAAATTTCCTGCATGACGGCGGAATAAATACTAATCAATCGGTAAACTGTAAATAACTTAACATAAATAAAAATACAATAAGGAAAGAACTACTGCAAAAGGCATCATAAACGAATACATATATATCTGAATTTTAAGTTCGTCAAACTGATACATGGTGACAAAATAAGGCCGCCAATACAAAACAAAACGGCCGGTTCCTATGAACAGCACCCTAAGTGGTCCCCATGGGATATTGCATGTACATTCCTAATATCTACCTATCCAACCATGACCTAGGCTGCCAAAAGAGGGTCATTCTGTACATCTAACCCCACTATAGCATGCACGCTATCTAAACAGAGTCTAATGAAAGGAACCCATTCGCCATGGCGGCGTCCGCTGGACGGTGTCCGGCATTGGGAGCAGAGGATGATGAAGAACTAGCCGCCTCGGACGGATCCTCCTCCGAGGTCGAGGCCGATGACATCGGCTGCGGCGGTGAAGCAGGAGAGGCCATGGGAACTGGGGCTGCTGCTGCTGCTAGAGGAGGTGGGAATGGATGGGTCATATGAAGGGGTATGGCAATATATGGGACCAAGGGGTCAAACAGGGGGTGCATAAGTGGTACGGTGAAGTCCCTCTGGAAGAAGAAATACAAACGAAACTGGCACCTACCAGATATATATACAGAATCTATAAATGGGTCGATGTGGATGTGAAGCTCGGGAAACTCAATGAATAGGACCCTGGTCGCTGCGTGCTCCATGGTCTGAGAATGATGCGGAACATACAATAGGGTGAGAAATGAATATTTCTCAGTAGAAATTCCTAGCTTCTATACATTTATCATCGCAGTCATTGCCAGTCGTTTCGATCGTGTAATATTTTTCCAATGGTATGATAAAATGATAATATTTAACTTAAATACTTGTTTATAAAGCATACACCAAAACAAACTCAAGTTTAGTTAACATATACACTAATGTACTCAAACAATAATAATGGTGTAACAATAGCATATTAATAATAATGAACAGGGATTTAAAACAATCAATAAAGGAGCATTACACTATACATATGCATGTGCAATAATAAAAAAATTATGCACCTTATTCTTGGAGGCTTTCGCCTATTATAACTTATTTCCATCCTTGGTCCCTTGGAGTTATTGGCCATATACTCCTGGGTAATAGTCCGCTTTTCAGGACTGAGCTCATTCCTATACAGGATGGTCGGGTTTACTTTCCTACTGATCTATTCCCCTTAATTTATTCCGGGGCTGGCCCAAGTGATATGGAACTCTTTATAATATCATGAAATGAATGCACATCTAGCTAGACTCTTGAATATAATGCATTCAAGCTATCATAAAGTTTCACAACATATGAACTCCTTACCGAAATTTCGGCGGCATGACGGATGGACTCCGCTTCCCCATGAATAGTGCCAGACAATCAAGACAATTGCACAACTAATTATTTCAGTATAGACCAGCAAATATGTATATACATTTATATCATCATTCAACAATTGCAAACCAAGCATCAATAAAGTCTCAGCTTGTTCTGCCTTATTCTTCCCGAGTTTGGCATGCTCCAATTTTTATTCAATTCAACTCATTTAATTCTCATTTTTGGGTATGTTACAGCCTTATATGTCTAGTTTCTAGTCCATTTGGTCCCATCTCATTTTGAGTTGTATGACTTTAGATATAAACATTTTATCTCAGCATATCCTGTTCTTATCCAGAATTGGGTTCCTATAGAAGAAAACTCACTAAAAATCGAAAACTAGGTGAAATGATGCGAATTTTATATCAAAATGAGTCTAACACAACAAGTTTTAAAATGAATTAAGTTTCATGTCATTTGCCTAAGTAGATTTTGAGTTATGAGTCTCGAAACATTACCCTACTGAGCTGTCCTGTTCTAGGTCAGTTTAAACCTAAGCCAACTTCATTGATGTGCTGGGAATAAATGACAGCGGATTAAATTCTGAAATTTTAATGGGATGTTCTCTCATGTGTTAGATTTCAAACAACTTTAGTTGTACTCAATTTGAGGTTGTATAGGGTGAGTTACACCCTTCTCAACCTATGCTGCCCGGGTGAGAACCCAGATTCCTAGGTCTAACTTCAAAAATTCATAACTAATTCTATACTAATCCAATGGCCTTATAACTTATATGTATGGAAAGCCCTGGACGTCTAGTTTCATTTAAAAATGGTCTCATTCAATTTAAACAGCAGGAGGTGGAGCCGTACACTCCGCCATATGGACCGCCGAGAGAAAACCCTAACAGCCTCTAGATTTGCCTTCCTCCTTCAAGTTATTTGTCCTTAACTCCAATTTTAATCACAATATACATGCAAAATCATTCATAAAATATCATCATCACTCTATAAAACACTAACCTCTCAGATTATGCATGCCCAACATACAGCCCCATATCAGAGAAACAAGAGGAGAAGTAGGATTTCCTACCTTGTCTTGCGTAATCTAGGCTGATTTTGTGTCTTGGATGGTGGTGGCTTGGGATAAGACTTGAAGATGGATGAGAATGGAGTAGAAATGAGAGTAGAGAGGAGAGAAAGAGAAGAGCTTCAGCTGAGAGAAGGTGGCCGAAATTTGTGAGAAGAAAAAGATATAAAAAGTGGAGATATTTGGAAAAGTAAAGGCATGTGATTGGTGGATCCAAGTTACTCATGAAATTTGATTTAGCTTCCCCATCATGGGCTGGCTTAGGTGCCACTTGGGTGGGTTGTTTGGCTAAATCTTAGTCGTTGATTCTAGGGCACTCATGGTATAATTTCTACTGATCCGATTCCGATAGTTTAAGGTACCGAAATCTTACCGATTTCCCTTAAATCGGTAAACCGGCTTGAAAATTTTTTGTGGGGTTTTCTATGCTCCTAATTTAACTCTATCAAGCCTAATCTGTCTAAATCACACTTAATTGACTGTAAGTAAATGTCTAATCAGATTTTGATTAAACTCACTTATTCGATAAAATCGAACAACTCAGTTGTTAACGATAAAATCTTTCGGACATTACATGCTTCCTCCAAGATTCTCCTCCGGAGATCATTTCCCTCGGGTACACATACCCTGTCACGACACCGCCATATGCCCTCTCTATCTTGAGCAGAATCAGTCAATTTCTCTAATTGCACAAGATGAATTGTATGTTGAAAAGTAGCATCCTCTATTGTGCTTGCCGAATCTATTCCTTAAAGCTACTGGCAATCTTAATTTGATGTAGTTGAAAGGTCTTGGGAGTTATAAGGATTCCCAAATTAAGATTTCGGAAGCTCTCAATAAGCTCCGTCTCCTTAATCATCATCCAGGCTATGGTCAACTTTTTTCTGCTCAAAGCATCTGCCACAATATTTGCCTTACCTGGGTGGTATTTCAGTTCAAATTCGTAGTCCTTAAGAAATTCCATCCACCTTCGCTGCCTCATGTTTAATTCCTTCTGATCAAAGAGATACTTTAAACTCTTATAATCAGAAAAGACCTCGAACCTTACACCATACAAGTAATGTCTCCATATCTTCAAGGCAAACACTACTGCAGCTAATTCGAGATCGTGTGTAGGATAATTGCTTTCATGTGGCTTTAATTGTCTGGAGGCATACGCGACCATGTTTCCGGCTTGCATCAGCACGCACCCTAATCCTTGTTTGGAAGCATCGCAATAGACCTCAAATGGTTCATGAGGGTCTGGCAAGGCTAACACTGGTGTCGTAGTCAACCTTCTTTTCAAGTCTTGAAAACTCTGTTCACACTCCAACGTCCATTCAAATGGAGCATTCTTCCTGGTTAGCTGGGTCAAGGGCAAAGCTATTCGAGAAAAATCCTTAACGAATCGCCTGTAATATCCAGCTAAGCCCAGAAAACTCCTAACTTCAGTGACTGTGGTCGGCCTTTCCCAATTTAGTACTGCTTCTACTTTGCCAGGGTCTATGGAGATTCCTCCATAGGACACTACATGGCCGAGAAATTTTACTTCTTTCATCCAAAATTCACATTTAGATAACTTAGCATAAAGTTTCTTTTTTCTCAAAATTTGCAGAACCAGCCGCAAGTGTTCCGCATGCTCTCGCTCTGTCTTCGAGTAGACAAGTATGTCGTCGATGAAAACAACTACAAACTTGTCCAAATATGGGCAGAATATTCGATTCATGTAATCCATGAATACTGCTGGTGCGTTTGTCAGTCCAAACGACATCACGGTGTACTAGTAATGCCTGTAACGAGTTTGAAAGGCTATCTTAGGGATATCTTGTTTTCGAACTCGAATTTGATGATATCTACAACGCAAGTCGATCTTGGACAATAACATTGCACCTTGTAGCTAGTCCATGAGATCATCAATCCTTGGCAGTAGATATTTATTCTTAATCGTCACTTTATTCAGCTGCCTATAATCCACGCAGAGGCGCATGCTCCCATCCTTCTTTTTGACCAACAAGATTAGAGCTCCCCAGGGTGATGCACTTGGCCATATGAATCCTTTTTCCAAAAGCTCTTTGATCTGTCTCTTTAGCTCCAAATGTGACATTCGATACAGAGCTATAGATATTGGCCCCACATCTGGAATCAGCTCGATGGTGAACTCTATTTCTCTCTCAGGAGGGAATTCAGGAATATCTTCTGGAAAAATATCAGGATATTCCTTAACAACTGGGATCTCCTCTAGTTTCTATATAACTTCCGTCACATTAGCTGACAAGAGGATATATCCTTGACTCTTCGACCCACTATGATTTACTAATAAAGAGTTCAGATAGAAAAGTGTTGAGGCTTGGGATTCAAAAGATGAGATAAAGGGGAATACCACCGTTTTATCGGAGCAATTGAGCATGACTCGATTGGCGGAAAGCCAATCCATGCCCAGAATTATGTCCAGTCCAGAGAGAGGGAGGTAAATCAAATTGGCTGTAAAGGTTCTACCCTTAATTTGAAGAGGAACATTGATGCAAATTTGACTAGTTTTAACAGGTTCATTGATAGGAGTAGAAACTAGTAGATCATAAGGCAATTCAAAAATTGATAATTGCAAAACAGCCACACAGTCATGAGAAATAAATGAGTGGGAGGCACCCAAATCATAAAGTACAATTAGAGTCCCACCGTCCACTTCACAGGTACCTTAGATTAGTCACTCGGACTTGTCAGCTTCTTCTACATTCATCGTAAAAACCCGTCCTTGATGTTGTGGTCTAGACGGCATGGTGGATTCCTGGTTGGACACTCATAAATTTTGTGGCCTGGCTTGCCACACCCATAACAGACATTTTGGCTTGCCAAACACGGCTGATCGCCATGATTCTTACCATTTCGTGCAAGTTGGATTCTGAAGAGGCCTTTGAGGCTGCTTGCCTTTGTTGCCTGCCGGCGGGAATCTCCTCTACTGTTGTAAGTTGGGCTTGAATCTGGGGCCCTACGATGCTAATCCCTTCTTGAAACCACCACCAGATGCCTTAGCTACAGCCAGTTTCAAGTTACAATCTTCCAAAAGTTAGCATTTATTTACCAATGTGGGGAAATCTCTAATCTCCATTGGCCCTATTGCGGTAAGAATATCTTCCCGTAATCCTCCTTCGAATTTGATGCACTTCCAAGCTTTATCAGGGTTCCTCTGATAAATTGTAGAAAATTTACACAGCTCTTCAAACCTAGCAATATATTCAAATATCGTTCAATTTCCTTGACGAAGCTGTATAAATTCGAGTTCCTTGGCATTTCAAACCGAGGCAGGAAAGTACTTTTGGTAGAATACATCCTTAAACACCATCCAGGTGACTACTGTCTAAGATTTATCAAATAGTCTTCGTACGCCGTTCCACCAAAACTCTGCGTCTACTTCGAGCATGTAGGTGGCAAAGGTCACTTTCTGATGATCCGAGCAATCCAAGACAGAGAAAATCTTCTCCATGGCTTTGATCTATTCGTCAGCTTTATCAGGGTCATATGCCCCTCGAAAGCTGGGTGGGTTTGCCTTCCTAAACTCAGCAAACTTAAGGTAGTCTAGATCAGCTCCTAGGCCATGTGGGTTTCCTCCACAGCTTGCCTCAAGTCGCCTACCTAGTTGATCCATCATCTGGTGAGCTGCCGCGGCCTGTTCCCGTATCGCATGAGCCATTTCTCGTACCGTGTGCATAAGGTCAGCAGGATCCCCTTGAGCAGGTTTTGTGCATGGTCTACTTCATCTTCTGGAAGCCATCAAGTTTTGAGCATACAAAACAAAGTTATTGAGTTGATCAAGCTTAACACTAAGTCTAATATGCTAATAAATAACAGTTCACACGGTCAGGCACTTCTTACATATGCACACCTATGTCTCAACCATACAGGCAAGATTTAGTGCATATCATCAGCTAAAAATACAGAATATGTGCGAAGCATAGTCAGTCCAATCCTCAGGCCTTAGCTAGGACGAACTGCTCTAATACCAAAAATATAACACCCTACCAACTTAATGTTACGATTAAGTCATAGCATGAAATTGGATAGGTTGCGTTACCGTATTAGTTCTCCGTCTAAAGCTGTATTTATTATTTTATATTCGCCTTTTTCTCTAATATATGTATGTATATATTTGACGAATATACCTACGAAATGGCACACAATATATAATAAACATAACCAGTATTGTAAAATGTAACAAAATTTAAATAAAAGCACTACAGAGAGGAATAAAGACAGATAGTACATGATCAGTCATATATATACATATGTAAGTTGGAAGCCAACGCTTCAGTTTATCTATGTATATTCAAGAGCGGGTGAAATAAAGGAACAGCAAAATTCCTATTGCTAAAAAGTAGAGACGGAAATGGCGAAAGCCAGCTAAGTACAACGAATTCAACATGGGGTCCTGGTGGAGCTGCAAGTCAAGGAGCTCAATAGACAGAGTGGTCGTCGAGTCCATCACCAGCGTCTGAGAATGATGCGGAAATGCAAAACGAGGTGAGAATTTGAAGAAATTCTCAGTAAGGTTTGCATACGATACTTAGCCGACGTCACATTCATTCTCAGTTACTTCGGTTTTTATGTAATTATGAAAACATGGGTTCAAACAGGACTATTTTTAATAAGTTTAAGAAAATGTCTGGTCCCAAGCAAGATTCAGTTTTACTTAAGATAGCATAAGAAATAGAATAAACTACTAATAGTAAAACACAGAATAATGAGCAAAATAAATGAACATACAGCAGTAAGTAAATATAATAGACAAACTGTAAACATCTTATAATAACTGTTCAATGTAATCATGCAAATCTTATTCTTAATCCTTTCTTCATAAATTTTTCCATTATTTGGTCTCCTGAGAGTTCTTGGCCATTTTAAACTCCTGGGTAATAGTCTGCTTTTCAGGATTGAGCTCGTTCCTATACAGAAATGCCGGGTTTACTTTCCCCGACCTCCCTACCGATCTATTCCCCTTAACTTTATTCCAGGGTTGGCCCAAATATTATGGAACTTTCATCATAACATAACTTTTATGCTCATCATATCATAATCTTTATGAATTTCTTGAAAATGCACATGTATCTTATGCCTCATGCATAGGTCTTACCGAAATTTCGGCGGCATAACGGAACATGTACACTTCCCCATGAATAGTGCCAGTACTCAGAACATCAAATTTTCAGAAAAGTCATAACACTTTATTCATATTCCAAACATCAAATTCATGGCACAATTACTGCAATTAAAACATGGTTGCTGTCTCAACACTTGCATTCAACCTGATTTTTGTAAATCAAGCCATAATTTCTATTTAGCTCATCTAGGCCTCAATTTTGGATATGTTGAAGTGTTATGTGTCTATTCTCTAACCTTTTTGGTCCCATCTAATTTTGATAAGTATAGCTCAAGTTATTCACGTTTTATCCCGGCCTGCCCTGTAGTTGGCTAGAAGTGCACACTTAAAAGTAAAAATCCACTAAAATTCGAAACTAATTTAAATTATATGAAATTGATCTCATATTAAAGCTAACAGGACAACCTTTTATATTCAAAAAGTTCCATTTCATTTGCCTTAGTAGGGCGGAGTTATAAGCCCCTAAATTTGACCTTCCTGAACTGCCCTGTTTTGGCCCGGTTTGGACATAGGGCAACTTCTTTGAATCACTAGGAACAAATGAGATAGTAAGAAACTCAAAATTTCCTTATAGAATGTTCTCCTATGTATAAGCTTTCTAACAAAGTTGGTTTCACTCAATTTGGAGTTGTGTAGGATGAGTTACACCCTTCTCAACTCACACTGCTCAGATGAAAGTCCTGATTCCTAGGTCAAACTTCAAAAATTCATATCTCTCTCAATATTAATCCAATGGCCTTATATGATATATGTATGGAAAGCCTTGAATGTCTAGTTTCATATAAAAATAGCTTCATTAGATTTAACCAGCTGTAGGCTAAGCCGTACACTCTACCGTACAGACTGCCGAGGAGTTTAGTCTTCCAGTCTCTCACATCTTCCTATCCTTACCCTTTCCTATTCCTTAATCAAATTTAAACACAAAAACAACCAACAACCAGGCAAAGATTATCATTTTCATTCATTAATCACATCAAAAAGTAATAAAATAAAATCAAAAGCAACCATCCACAATCAGAATAACAAGAACTAAATTGAACCTCTACCTCTTGTTATGTAATTAGGCTTGATTTTGGAGTTTGAATCAACAGAACTTGATTGAGCTTGAAGGTTGGATGGAGTTAGGTAAGTGGAGAAGAGAAGAAGAGAGATGAAAGAGGGGAGAAGACAGTGTAGAAAATGGGGCTGAAGGAGAGAAAGAAATGAATCATATAAGCTTGGGGTGGTAGTTGGCTTCTTGCAACATGATTCGTTCAAAAATGCAAGGCTGAATTTCAGCCAACTTTCCTCCTTTCTTGTGGCTAAGGTGGCGCCACTTTCATGGATCAAGTGGCAAAATTATTCTCCACGTCACCTAAAAGTGGAACTCGTCTCCATTCTATCTGAAATCGGAAATCATCTCTATTCTGTGTAAAATTGGAACTCGCGTCCATTTTATTTGAACTTGAAGCTGAAGTCGGATGCCGGACCTCGTGCTCACCTTATTTGAGACCTGGACATAAATTTGGAGATCGAAAATCATGTCTGTTTTATTTGAAGCTTGGGAATAAAGTAGGATATCGGAACTCATGTAAATTTTGGTCGAATTTGGAGACCAACTCAGAGATCCGATCTTGCGTCCATTTCTGGTTGAGATCAACTCGTAGGTCGGATATCGTGTCTTATTCTGGTTGAACAATCAACCATGAAGTCGGAACTCGTATCCTATTTATTTGAAGCATAAGGTCGGAAATCGGAAATCATAGCCATTTCATTTGAGAGTTGAAGATGAAGTCGGAGGTTGGAAATTTGAACATTTCACTGGAATTGGAGATGAGGTCGGAGGTTGGAACTCGGGGGACGTTACACATTGGATCATCTATCATTGGAAGAGGGTACTTATTCTTAATGTTTACCTTGTTCAGCTTTTGGTAATCCATGAATAAACACATACTTCCATCCTTCTTCTTCACAAATAGCATCAAGGCTCCTCACAGTGAGATGTTGGATCTCACAAACTTCTTTTCCAGTAATTCCTCCAATAGCTTCTTTAACTCAGCTAGCTCTAATCGGGACATTCTGTAAGGAGCTATAGATATATATCCCATTCCTAGAATCAAATATATAGAGAACTTGACTTCCCCTTTTAGAGGGAATTTGCGTACGTCTTCGGGAAAGACATTGCTACTACCTTTGTTGCACCACCGACGAGGACTTGGCTGTGTTGCTACTACCTCTGTTGCATCGGTGACGAGGACTGTAACATCCCCATATAACATAATAGGAAATGATAAAAACGTTCTTGGGCAAACTTTTATTATTCACAACCTTGCCCTTGAATTTTTTAGAAAATGACATTTAGGTCCCTAGATCAATAGAATTAGTAGAATAGGGTTTTAAACGAAGTAAAATCACATAGCAGAAACGTAGAAACTAAATTCTTAGCCAATTGGACCACGGAGGTGCCCACATGTGAAATGACGCGATTTTCCCTTAGACGTGCCCATAATTACAAAAATGCCATTAGTTACGGAAACCAAACAAAAAATATTAAAGGATTTACGAAAAAATGAAAAGATAACAATCCCAAAGAAACAGTGCAATTGATTTGCACTGTTAATCAATTTATTAGAAAGATAAGAGTAATTAGGGATGAATTATAAATACTAGAGCTAAAGGAAATTTAGATTGTTATGTAAAAGACTATGAGAAATTATTTAGTACAATGTCCAGAATTATGCTTAGTTGAATATACGTTATTAATCGATTTATCTAACTTTATTGAATGTGTAGAATTAATTAGAAGTTAATGAAAGGTTAATTAGGAGTTAATTAAATGTTTAATTAGAGAAACTAGACTTGAGGGAATTAGAATGGACACATAGAAACTTTCACAAAAAGTTTTCCAAACTATTTTGCCGATTTGAAGGAAATCAGTAGAGATTCGGTATTTTTAACTGCCAGAACCGAATCAATACAATTGCACACCCTAAACCCTGTGTTTAATGGCTAAATACACAGCCACATAACCACTCAATTTGTGCTGCAAAACAGCCCCAAAATGAGTGGAGTTGGCTGCAATTCAGCCACAAAAATTTTAGCCAATAAGAATGAAACTTGCCAAGTACTTCATCTAGCTTTTGGAAGAGTCTTTTCCTTCCTTATCCCTTCATTTTCGTGCTGCCCCTTCAGCTGCATCTTCTCCAACATTTCTTCCTTCATTTCACTTTATTTCACCTCGTCTTCAAGCTTCCATAACTTCCTCATCAAGAAGAGCTCAAAACTAGTTAGTCTTGCATAAAAAATTGAAGGTAAGATTCAATAATCCCCATAGTTCTCTTGTGTGTGGCTGATGAGGGTTAGGATTTCCACCATTTATTAGATGATATATCACATACACATGATGATTCATGAATGGTTTGGCATGAAACTCTTGGGTTTTGGTTGAAACTTGCATGAAAACCTATGAAGGATAAGCTGGGAAACCCTATGGCAATCCATACGGCAGAGTATATGGCTCCGCCTACAGCTGTTTAAATTCAATGAAACTATTTTTATGTGAAACTAAACACCTAGGCTTTCCAACCATACAAAATATAAGGCCATTGGATTAATATTGAGGGAGATATGAATTTTGGAATTTTGAATAGATTTTTGAGTTTAATTCTGGGCAGATAAGATTTTTCAGGACAAAACTTGCCCTATACAACTTGGAATTGAGTGAAACTAACTTTGTTAGAAAGCTTACACATAGTAAAACACCCCATAAAAATTTTAGAGTTAGATTCTACCTCAATTGCTCCCAGTAGTTCAAGGAATTTGCCCTAAGTCCAAACTGGGCTAAAACAGGGTAGTCCAGAGGGGTCAAATTGTGGAGCTTATAACTCAAGCTCTATTCAAGCAAATGAAATGAAACTTATTTCAAATAAAAGCTTGTCCTGCTAGCTTTAATATGATATAAATTTCGTATGATTTCAACCAGTTTTCGATGTTTAGTGAATTTTTACTTTTAGGTGTGTAATTCTGGCTAGCTACAAGGCAGGCCGAGGTAGAACCCTAATAACTTGAGCTATATATATCAAAACTTAATGGGACCAAAGAATTTAGAAACTAGACACATAACACTTCAACATAACCAAAATTTTGGTCTAAATGAGTTAAAATGAATTTAAGGGTTAATTTCTAAAAATGGGTAGAGTCGAAGAATATGAGTAGGATTTCCAAAACTAAAGGATTTTGCATCTTAATGCATATATGAGTTCAATTAAAGTCTAAGTGTTGCAATTCCATGTTGGTGCTTGAAAGATTAATGCATTATATTTGATCTCTTACTGTGACTGATTGTCTGTTGAAACTGACACTATTCATGAAAAAACGGGTCTGATCCATTATGTTGCCAAATTTTTGGTAGAAATATGTGAGAGTTAGGGATGTTCATATGATGAGTACATGGCTATCATGCAAGTACGAGATGTTTAAAAATAAGGTATGAAGCATATGCATCTATGAACCCTATGATTAAGGATATGATGATGATTGCACATCCTAAGGAGTGTGATATGGTGATCACACCCCGATGGGATATGACATGGCGATTATACTCTGGCATGTGACATGATAATGAGATCCCTCTACTTGAAGGCACGTGGCCAGATGAGATCTCTCTACCTTGGAGGCACGTAGCCAGATGAGATCCCTCCAAATTAGAGGCACGTGGTCAAAATGAGATCCCTCCAATTAGAGGCACATCTAAGCTCATACCCTAGAGACGGCGATACGTAATGCCTAGGTGTGCCAAGAAAAAGAAAGTAAAGAAAACTAAAGATAGATGAATGCACTCATATCAAGAAGTTATTTGCATCCATCTCTGCATGTTATTCAATTGTGCCGTATCTTATTATGAATCGTTACATTATGATTACTTATCCTTTATGTTGATAAGTTAATTGTTTGAAGTTCATCTTTGTTTATCAAGTGGACAACTAAAATGAACTCTACTTCGGATAATACGTTTTCGAACTATAAAACTGAAAAGTCTATTAACATGTTCACCTTTTTCATAATAAATCGAAGTAATTTAAGATAATAATGATGACACAGCATATGGTAGTTTAATTAATCCTACTGAGAATTTATAATTCTTACTCCTATATTTATTTTCGTGTTATCTCCAGATAGTTCAGAAGTTCCGAAGAAGGTCCTCCGAGGTGGAGTTGACTAGTAAGATTGAAGATGGTCGAAGGTTGCTGCAAGACAAGGTCCAATTAAGTGACAGTAACAACTCCTAAGTGAGGTATTATGACTTAAGTATAGTACTATACTTGGGAGGATGGTACAAGGACCCATGTGATAATGATTCCGGGGAAGATCATAAAACAAAGGTGCTCCTTGTGTCATTGTTGCCGCCTTTGTGCTCCACAAATAAGGCCATTGCGAAGGAGGAGAGTGCATCGGAGACTCTAAGGTAGACAACTAAGTTGGTTGAAGGGGGAAGACGAATCTGGCGGCATTGAGACCAGGATTTGGTCGGAACGCTAGTCACCGGTCGATGACGGAGCTATAGAGGAAGAGGCACAGGATCGAAGCCATAGAAGAAGAGCCACATTGACAATGATGAATGAAAAGAAGAGAGAGAGAGAGAGAGAGAGAGAGAGAGAGAGGAGCATAGTGTTGGGGCCTCTAGCGTGATTGTGCACCATTGATTGATGGTCTACGGGTGTTTCAACAATAATCTCAGCCATTGATATGAAAATAAATGGCAGAGATTTTTAAGTGTATGATACTCTCTACTTTTTATGAGAGTACGGTAGCAAGCGCTTGAATGCAATATATAAGAGAAAAATAGACTAGTTCGATGGGGATGTTCTACAATGGAGATATGGTTAGTAATTTAGCGCGACACCTTAAGTCACCTCCCTTGGATTGAATGCTGTCAGCTGCCTACAACTCATTATTTATTTTCTTTTTTTTTTGCCCTTTTTATTGACTCGCACGGTTCACTTTGAGTCATCAGTTTGATACAAAATCAGCCAGGTCACCTGATACCTATAATGTTTTCTAAATAAAAATCTTCCATGTTAGAACTCAAAATATTTTCTGTTATTAAAATATGTTTTGTTATTAAAATATTATTAATTCTCATATGTCTTAAATATAAAAACACCAAAATATCTCCATTAAAACATTAAATATTTTCACAAATTATGATATTAATTATTTATTAATTAATATTTAATTTTCAAGCGATTGACAATTACGTAGATTCACATGTGGAATTTAACAAAATATTTCTATTTTAATATTAATTGCCACATGACAGAACTCTATACCATATAATCGCATATTAAATATTTTCACATATTATTTCAAAATATAGACGCACAAAATATTCAAATACAAAAACACAAAATATCTTCGTCAACAGTAGTGATATCCAAATTCAATCTAATTTAATCAAAATTGCTACATCAACTAAAAAATTGAAAACTAATAAAAAAATGTAAAAGATTGAGTTGGATTGATTCTTGTTTTCTAAAAATCGCATGGATTGAATCGGATATTATATTTAATTTTTAAAATCGATCTAACTAAATCCAAACCAAATAATATTATATAATATAAGTTTTTATTATTAAATTTTTACTTTTACTAATAATAAATTTAATTTATTACACAATTTATTTATTTACATATTATTTTTACTTAAATACCATTTTATACATATTAAATGACATATTTTTATATTTTATTTTTATTTATTCATTTTATTAACTAAAGTTATTTTAGTTTTCAACATTCTAAATTTAAAATTTTCTTTTCTATAAAACTAATCAAACCGATCAAATCCAAACTGGTAAAATTGAAGTGGGTTGAATTTGATTCAAAATTTAAATTAAACCGATACAATCAAAATTATCACAAATTGTATTTATATTATTTGAATTAATTTAATTTTTCACTTAAAATCTATTTAACTGTACTGCAAACGCCTCTAATTGAAGGCAAAATATTTCCACTAAATATTTGTATTAAAATAAAGTATACTTCCAGTTAGTAAATTATCTCCTATTATTAAAATATGATTTAAGATAATAGTTATCATCAATGGATTTTTTTTTTTTCTGAGGTGAATCAATTTTTTTTTTTTTTTGGTCTGATTTTGACGTAAAAAAAATCAGACAAAAGATAAAAAAAATTCACGTCAATAAGAAAAAAAAAAAAAAAAAACCGCATGTATGGGTGGGATAGCGGGAGGGTGAATTCCGTGTCGAACCCGGGTGCAATTACCACGAGGCCGCCAACTTTAACCAACTAATAATGAATAGATGGTTTCACTTTTAATGGACCTATTGAATCCCTTGAGCTGTGATTCGAGATTTCATCCAAAGCGCATGCTTGTTAAAACCACATAGAGGCTTCCAACATTAACCAACGAACAGAAATGCAAATAAAGACTCTATAGGTGAGGTCTTGATGCAGTTTTTCACTTTATTTGAAATAGACAAACTACGGTACTTTGTTCAGACCATATTGCAACCACCCTCGTGGAGTCCCTACACCATTCAATACAGTAACATAGATTTTGATGGAAACAAAACAGCTTATGTTCAGGGCATGGGATGAATGACTGACTACTTTTCCAGTTGCCCTGCACGTTTCCAGATAGGAGAGTGCTTCAACAGTCTGAGAAAATGGAAATGGGCTCCTGGGGTCGAGTACTGGCACCACCTTGCCACTCTCCAAGTATGGTCTTAGTTTCTGCAGCATTGACCCATCAGAGGTGGGTATGAACAAGATAGCTGGTGGAATTCCAGGAGGCACTATTGTCAAAACTTTGCCACCTTCTTTGAGAGCCTTGAATGCCCTGCCATTCTGCCCTGTATTTGTCATTTTGAGAACCAAGTGTTAGTGGTACCGTTCTACAAGTTACCTGACCAACATCATAAACTTCTGAGAGTAAAATGTTTGCTCAAAATCTGACCTACTGCATCATACACTACATCAAACTTTTCAGACAGGTCTTCAAAGTTCTCTTTTGTATAATCAATTGGCATGTCAGCTCCCAACTTCCTCAACAATTCCAGTTTCCCAGTGCTAGCTGTAGCTGCTACCTTAGAAGCACCAAAAACATGTTTCGCAACCTGCATTCCCCAAATAGATATACTATGATGGATTCCCAAATTGAGCAGAAAATATCATAACGTGCCAAAATTTTGTTCTAACACATTTCACTTTCCCAGTCAACATTGCATTGTGATCGAGACATAAGTTAATACCATACCTGAATAGCAAGGGTTCCAACGCCGCCACCACCTCCCAGAAGAAGGATAGATTGACCAGCAGAGAGCCCAACTTTCTCAAGGGCTCCATAAGCAGTCTCGATTGCTAAAGGATGGCTAGCAGCTTCAGCAAAGCTCAAATTAGGTGGCTTGTGAACCAAACCTTTCTCTTGTGCAGTTGTGTATTCAGCCAAAGAGCCAACGTCTTTTGCCTCGACAATACCATATACTTCATTCCCTTCTTTAAACGTATTCACCGCAGTTACTTTGACCACCACCCCAGCAACATCATAGCCAGGTATAATCTTCATACATCACCCACAACATTAGAAAAACTCCATTTATTGAAATTCGAAAGTACTGACTGATTCCAGAAACCTTATTATGAAAAACATAAATTTCATCATATAAACGGAGTAAAAGCAGAAGAAAGAGGGACGTCTTACTGGAAAAGGAGCATCAACAGCCTTGTAACGCCCTTCAATCTTAGCAGAATCTACGGGATTTATGGCTGCAGCAACAACCTTGATTAGTATCTGATCTACCTTGAGTTCAGGAATAGGCAAATTTGGATTGAATTTCAGGACAGCTGTTACCTGTTAACGTCCCATGTTCAGAAAATGCACAAGCTTTCATGTGAGATGGTATTGCTGGAGTAGGAGTTGAAGCAGCAGCCATGATTTTGAGGTTAGAATGGTGAAATATGCCTATGCTATGTTATCAAATTCTTTCTTTACTATATGGGTTTCTTAAATGTATATGCATCAGTACCTCAAGTATCATCTTTAGAGAGTTTCTCCTAATGGCTTGAGTTTTAAATTGTTGAATATTCAACGACTTATAAGGACATTAGTTATTTTTTTTACGTGATTAAGATTTGAAACTTATTATTACCTTTCACATTAATGTATTTAAGCCGTCGAAAAAAAAAAAAAAAAACGAATGATGGCTTTATTAATCAAAGAAAAGAGTCTAACATGAGAATGTGGGAGAGGAACCCAGGTGGTTGGTTCACCCACATACATAGGTCGCTATCGTTTCCTTGCAAAGCCTTTGAACAGTTCGTACATGACAACATATTTATGAGATATTACTACAAAGTTTATATTTCATAAATATTATTAAAAGAGGTGTGTTATTTGAACACCCAAAAGTAGATGACCAATTAATATCCTTTGAGAAATGTTAGGGGGACACATTTTTGCGACTCACCCTACGACGCATACGACCTTATGTGTGAGTGGAACTGGGAAAATAATCAGCAAAACGATAAAAACTGTATAAACATAACATAGTTCTCTAACATAACACTTCGAGGTAAAATGCTGTGATGGTAAAATGAATGAATAGTAAAAAGTTTGAAAAATCGAAGAAAGTAACTCAAATGGTCACGCCAAATCCTTGCTCCAACCCCCCACGTCCATAGTAATCCCCCCACCCATTCTTCCACCCCCACGTTTGTACACCCCAAGCACCCAAGTGCCTTTTCCCTGCCCAGGAATTACTTCCTCTTCTACAAGGAGAGAATTTTCTTCATCCTATAGTGGCTACTCATCCCACGCTAACACACTATTCTTGTCTCATCATCCATTCGTCTGTGCCAGGTACAATCACAAAACCACTGTCATTCTCTTAATATATAACTCAATGTCTGTGTCAAACTCTAAATTGGCTTTTGAATCTGAAATTAATTTTTTGGGGCATTTGTAAATGAAGGTCTTAAAACTATGATAAGTAGCAAGATTGAGTTTTGTTTTAGTGTTGTAGTGTAAGTGTTTGCAGTTGTGCTCGTATGAGTTTAGGCTTGGAATGTTAAGCAGTTAAAAAAAAAACCATTAAAGAGTAGTCAGATCTTAAAGAGTTCATGGACACTAGTAAATTTTTAGAAAACGCTGGTAAGTTTGCATCATTACGCTGGTAAATATATTTAAAACACTGGAAGTTCTTGTGTTTGCCCTGTATTGTCAAACTAGAGAAAAGAAATTTACCAGCGTATTAGCATATACTTACCAGTGTTTGTAAAGAATTTACTAGCGTATAAGGAACTCTTTAAAATCTGATTTTGCAAAGAATAAGATTATATTCTAAATTTTTATTGATTTAGGTGCACATAATCTATAAATTTTTCAAAATTTGACAAGGAGAGAAAAAGAAAAATATAGAAATAGCCAAGTAGAGAAACTTACCAGCATTTTTTTAAAACTTATCAGCGTTTATAAGGAATTTACCAGCATTTATAAGGAACTTACCAGCGATTTGATAAAACTTACCAGTGTTTATAAGGAACTTACCAGCATTTGGCTAAAACTTACCAGCCCTCTTGTGAAATTTACTAGTGTCTTACGAACTCTTTAAAATATGATAATTTATTGATTTAAGTCCCCAGAGTCAATAATTATTAGAAAATTTGACAAGAGCTATAAATTTAGTAAAGTAGAAAAACTTACCAGCCTTTATAAGGAACTTACAAGCGTTTGGCTAAAACTTACCAGCCCTCTTGTGAAATTTACCAGTGTCTTAGGAACTCTTTAAAATGTGATAATTTATTGATTTAAGTCCCCATAGTCAATAATTGTCGGAAAATTTGACAAGAGTTATAAATTTAACAAATTAGAGAAACTTGCCGGCATTTTTTTAAAACTTACCAGTGTTTATAAGGAACTTACCAACCCCCTTGTGAAACTTACCAGTGTCTTAAGAACTCTTTAAAATGTGATAATTTATTGATTTAAGTCCCCATAGTCAATAATTGTTGGAAAATTTGACAAGAGTTATAAATTTAGCAAAGTAGAGAAACTTACTAGCATTTTGTTAAAACTTACCAGCGTTTATAAGGAACCTACCAGCATTTTGGTAGAACTTACCAGCCCCCTTGTGAAACTTACTAGCATCTTAAGAACTCTTTAAAATGTGATTACTTATTGATTTAAGTCCCCATAGTCAATAATTGTTGCAAAATTTGACAAGGAGTAAAAAATTTACAAAGTAGAGATACTTACCAGCATTTATAAGGAATTTACCAGCATCTTTGGAACTCTTTAACATCTAATTTTATGAGAGTTGGAGAATGCTTTAGTCTTAGTCAGCTTGTAGGTTTGCTGGAATTAAAAGGAAATTAGCTATTACATTATGGGATATGCTTTGATGGACTAAGAATAATGTTCCTTCTAAAAGATGTATATTTTGTTTTTTTTTTTCCTTAATTACTGTATTAACAACAAAGACCTTGTATTCTTTCAAGTTTCTAACTTCCATGGAAAATGGCTTTATGGGGTGGGGATACTTTTGACTCCTTAGAAAATGTGGGCAAATGAGTACCATACTGTATTCATTTTTTATTGAAAGACAAAATGAGTTAAAAAAAGTTTCATTTCTGCGTAAGTTAAGAGATATATGAGTACTTCATAGTATATTGGGAAGATATTAATTAGCTTTCAAATACTCTACCCTCTAATGGTACTGGAATTAAGTGATGAATGTATATATTATGCCTATTATTGTGATTGGCATAAGCAAGGATACATGTTATAGTTCAAATATTTAATTAAATTTCATTGGTGGATGCACTTTTTATATATTTAAAAACTGAGAAAGAGATGAAATATGATCTCATCTGTGCACTTTGTAGGTACTGCAACCTAAATTTGATGTGATAAAGTATTACAAATCAACATGCCGAAGAGGAAAGCTACGAAATGTAGTCAAGGACAAGGTATGTTATTCTATGATAACCAATTTTTTTCTTTTATTTTATTTATTTATTTTTTTTGTATAGTAAATGTTGGTAAGCGAGGTTGATGATTCTGACCTATAATAGAATCGCATGGAAGAGAAGTGGTTCATGTTCCTGAAGTTAAGGACAGTGAGAGTGGCTTATTTATGTAACAGTTGAATTTTATTAATCATGTTGGCCTTTTTTTTTGGTTTAGGGACTAATTCTATGTGTAATTCTACTGATCTTGGTAGTTCTTTGGTTGACAAATTTTTAGGACACAAGAAAAAGCAGCCTACGAAAAAACCAGGGAAGGTATGTATCTAAGTAACAACTAATTAAATGTTACTAGAACATTGGAAATGAATGACTGAGTTAGCTATGTGCTTCTGTTTCGGTGTGAATAAAAGGTCCAGAAATCAAATTTGCATTTTAATTCTCTATCTCATTATTGATCAGAATTTTTTCATTCTCTTTCATCCATATCATCGATAGTAACATTTGAGGACTGATGTATTGTTTGTGAAATGCAGGCTGTGTTCCTCAGTCAATTGCATGGGTTGCATGCAAAGTTGACTGAAGAGCAAGCTAGCGCAATCGTCGACATGGGTTTCGGAGGTTTGTTGGACCTTAAATGCCGTTCCCTTAACCTTGTTTTATGCTTGGAGCTGGTGAAGTCTTTTGACTTGCGGCAGCAAATGATGTTTGTTAAAGGGCGCACTATCCTTATAACCTATCATGATGTGGGTTTGGCCTTAGGGCTACCAGATAAGGGTACTTTTTTTCCTACCAATTAAACCTCTATGCTTTTTTTTTTCCTTTTGGGTATTTATGGTGAATTTATTCCTATATGGATGAAATGATTGTTTTATTTTACTTGTCAATAGTTAAAATTTATTCGTATGCTAATTCTAATACTTTAGATGTAATAGGGTTGCCCATTCCAAAGTCTATCAATGACAATCAACAATCGCTATTAACGACTTTCAAAGGCATCAAATACAGTCAGCTAGAATAGATGATTGCTGACGGGAATGTTGATGACCAGTTTAGACAAGCATATCTGCTATATGCTTTGTCATGTTTCCTGTGCCCGACATTAGAGATGGCACCTAGTTCAAAGTTTTTGGGGGCCATTGTTGATGTGCAAAATTCGCACAAATACAACTAGAGTGAGTTCGTCTTCTCTTGGCTTGTAAGGCACATCAAAGCATACAAGACCAAGAAAGGGAAGACAAAGAGCATTGGCGGCTACCTCTTTTGCCTAATGGTATGTTGATCAAAGGCTTCTTTGGATGAATTGAGTATGGCTTGTTCATGTAGACATCTTAATAATGATTTGGCATTGCACAGATCCTGTATTTCCATGCTCGACCACTGGACATAGTCCCATCGAATATGGATCTTCCATTGCTTAAACATTGGGATGATAAGAGGGTGTATTCGCGAATTCAGGCAGAAAAGGAAAGTGCACAGGTACAGTGGGGTTAGAACCATTTAGATTAAGTCTAGGATTGATGTTTATATGCATTTAGGAAATTGATCTATTTATACCATTACCAAGTATACTAGAATCAAAGCTTTAGATTATTGTTATTTGACAGGGATTACTAAACCTTGACGATGATGAAGATGATATTTTCGGGGAGCTTCAATTGCATACTATGTACAAGAGTCAGGTATAGACCAAAGTACTTGGGGCACCTGAATGATTGGATTCATTTGTCTATTTACAACTAACTAACTAACTAACTAACTTAGTTTTAAATAAATCGGCATATGTAGTTCGTGCAGCAAAAGGTTCGGGAAATGCTTAATATTTGGAAGTCAGTAGATGATCGTATCATGGCTAGTGAGTCTGATGCAGAGCGAAGCATGCCTGAACAACCATTTCCCAAAACTCAAAGTGTCAGAGAATCAGACAGCATCATGGATGCCGACGATGATGAGAACACCACTATGGATAAGGAAGAAGAAGAACAACAAAATGAGAATGGTAATGACATTATCTATGATAGGCCTGTTTTGACCAACATGGATAAGGAAGAAGATGAAGAAAATGAGAATGGTAATGACATTATCCATGACGGACCTGTTCTAACTAGTGAGGGAGGTGACAGAAAAGATTTGATAAAAAAAATTATATAGCTACTGCATTAGGATGCAATTTGGTCCTCGAAGCGTATAGGGCCTTTTGTTAAAAATCCACTCATTTGCAAGCACTTAACCGTAAAGTTCAATTATTGATTATATGCTTTTGGTTCTTTTTAGGGTCTTGTTTCGGATCAAAGACATATTTTTATCTCGTTATGAGGCAGCCACATTCACACCTAGAGAGTGGATAAGCAATCTTGTAATGCTAACATTTTCCTATTAATTGTATAATTGCCCCAAACTGAATCTCATGACCTTATATTTTCTTGTAATGCCCAAGTTGTTTCTTTTGCAAGTTCTATCTTTAATAAGGATAATGTCCAAAGTTTGAGGTCTCGGTATTGTCTGTCTTCATTTTTCGCGGTGAGTTCAACTTACATAAATTCAATGATGGAATTAAAATTGTTGCCCATAGTAGTGTTATTAATTGTTTCCCAGAATTAATTTTTTTTTAATCGCAGGATGCGCTTGTAAGAATGCCGGATGACTTCAAGAAAGGGGGACTGCAGCTGCCGTTGGATATACCAGACCATTTTCTGCTATTCGAGACTAACGTCGACTCTTGCAATAAGGTATTGAAATTCGATCATTGTCACATGTTAAATTTGTTAGGGTGGGGGGTAGGAAAGGGAAGACATGAAAAGGGAAGGAGGGGGACTAGAAGGAAGGGGTTTAAAGTGTTTGGTGAAAACTCCCTTGCCTTTCTTGACTTATAACTTCCAAACTTAGTGTAAACTCCCAAAGTCATTCCTTTTCCTCTGTTTCCCTTTAATCTATATCTTGCATACATATTCCTAATGATGGCATTGTCATGCGCTTACACAAAACTTTTATTGTTGTTGTAGATCTTTGCGCCGGCCATATTTAGTGATCATTGGTGGTGTTATGCCTTTAACAAAGATAAAAGGACATTGTACATGCCGGATTCTCTGCCGTGGTCTCATAGGGGTGATAAGACTAAGTTTGACCAACTGGTGGTATGACTTCAATTTATTGCTTAGTAATTAGTTTCTGTTGTCTATTCAGATGTACATTGAGTGTTACTGCTATCTCAAACATTGCAGGCTTACCAATTTAAGCTTATAATGCCCATGATGGATTCGAAATTCAAACCTCCTGCCGACAAGATACAAATTGAGAATGTCAAGGTGCCATCACAACATAATGGGTAAGTGGGGATTGAGTTTGTGAATTTTTCTCTGATATTCGTCAATGTCAATGGTGGGTTTTGCGTGTTTCTCATGAAGGAATGATTGTGGTGTCTACACCATCAAATATATGGAGATGTGGGATGGTGTTACAACATATGAAGAAGGCCTTACTATGCCTTCTTGGACCGAGGTCAGTTTTCTATTCTCTCATTAGTATTTTGTGATTATATTAAATTACTATAACCTTGTGTAAGTACACATTTATTATGTCCACAGACTGATGTTGATCACATTCAATGTGAGCTATTAACCAATTGGATCCTCAATGATAGAAATGAGGCAAGGGCAGAAGTGTTACAAGCTGCAAGAGTTGATGTATTGATTTCGACTCCTGCTCGGTCCCTTCAAACTCCAAATGTAGAGGATCCTGACACTGGCGAAGATAATCCAGAGACTGATGAACTTATTGTGGTAGGTTTGTGTATGAGTTTATGAATGAACACTGTTTATGTGGATAATTACGAATTAATATATTATAATCTGAATTTTATGACATCGCTGGCACAAAAGTTGGAGACCAAGGTCATACAGCTGATACCTTACATAAGCCAAAGTCAAATGTTGCAACCAGAGTTAAGACCTTTTCGAGAAACAGGAAAACTGGGCCACATGGAAGAACACCATACACAGCAAGGCATGTGAGAGGAAGGAAAAAATAGGATGTCATCCTTTTTTGAAGGGTGCTTTTGAAGATGGATGGTTTTGTTGTCAATGCTAGATGACCCTGACCTGAGTCTATATAGAATCAGAGATATTGGACTCTATATGTACAATCAGAGATATTGGAGTCTATGTAGAAGAGTTGTGTACTTGGTTAGTTTTTAGAAATTTCCTCCTTTCAAAATATAAATTATTGGATTTGAAAACCAATTTTCCAATTAGCTTATTAAGATCTATTAGGCTGCTAATATGTTAAGCAACTCAATAAGTTCTGTGATTCGAAAAAATGTTTTTTGCAACATGTGTAGAAGCTATTTTTACAACGGTGGCTATCCCTAAATTGGCATTGATATTTGTTGCTTATGTCCAGGTTCCCCAACTCTGGCGGATTAGGATGTGAAGAAGAAGGTGGATGCCAAGAACTCTCTGCAGGACAAATAGAAGGAGTTGGAGGGGTTGTTCAACCAAATCATTGCCAAGATGTACCAAGGTGCTAGTGGGGATGTGCCAATGGGGGGTGCAGATGGCATCCCTAGTGGTGGCTATCGATAATCATACTCTGGTGGCACTGGTGTAGGGCCTATGATTGAAGAAGTTGACTAAGAATAGTAGGGAAATTCTTTGGATTCTATCTCGTAAACTTGTCATTGCTTATGTAATGCAATGCCTTTTACAAATTTACTTGAATTGAGTGGATTTGGTCGTGGCCTAATAGTAACATCTTATAGGTTAAGGTTGTGTGGTATCAAAAATGTTATGCAAGAATAAATTTGACAGATGTAAATGATAACCTTTCTCTTGTAATGACAGTGTTTTTTGGGATGCTAGTAAAATTCTTTAAGAAAGCTGGTAAGTTTAAGGCAAATGCTAGTAAATATTGGAAATGCATTGGTAAGTTTCTATTTATTGATATTTTCATGACTTTAATTTTTTTTTTCTTGCTATTAAATTTCTAGCCAATATACACCATGGGGCACCTGAATGACAAGCAAACATATCACTAAATATTATTCTCCAAGAAAATCATATTTCATAGTCTTTCTTTGGACGCTGGTAAATTTCATGACAAACGCCAGTAAGTTTTAGGCAAACGTTGGTAAATTTTACCAAGGCGCTGGTAAGTTTCCATTTATTCTCATTTTCATTACTTTAATTTTTTTTTCTTCTTGGCATTAAATTTCTGGCCAATATACACCATGGGACACCTGAATGACAAGCAAACATATCACTAAATATTATTCTCCAAGAAAATTAGATTTCATAGTCTTTCTTTGGAAGCTGATAAATTTCTCAACAAACACTGGTAAGTTTTAGGCAAACGCTAGTAAATTTTACCAAGGCACTGGTAAGTTTCTGTATATTCTCATTTCCATGACTTTAATTTTTTTTTTCGTCTTGCCATTAAATTTCTGGCCAATATACACCATGGGGCACTTGAATAACAAGCAAACATATCACTAAATATTGTTCTCCAAGAAAATTAGATTTCATAGTCTTTTTTTGGACGCTGGTAAATTTCTCGACAAATGCTGGTAAGTTTTAGGCAAACGCTAGTAAATTTTACCAAGGCGCTGGTAAGTTTCCATTTATTCTCATTTTCATGACTTTAATTTTTTTTTTCGTCTTGCCATTAAATTTCTGGCCAATATACACCATGGGGCACCTGAATAACAAGCAAACATATCACTAAATATTGTTCTCCAAGAAAATTAGATTTCATAGTATTTCTTTGGACGCTGGTAAATTTCTAGACAAACGCTGGTACGTTTTAGGTAAACGCTAGTAAATTTTACCAAGGCGCTGGTAAGTTCCCATTTATTCTCATTTTCATGACTTTAATTTTTTTTCTTCTTGCCGTTAAATTTCTAGCCAATATACACCATGGGGCACCTAAATGACAAGCAAATATATCACTAAATATTATTTTCCAAGAAAATCAGATTTCATAGTCTTTCTTTGGAGACTAGTAAATTTCTTTACAAATGCTGGTAAGTTTTAGGCAAATGCTGGTAAATTTACTAAGGCGCTAGTAAGTTTCTGTTTATTCTCATTTTCATGACTTTAATTTTTTTTTTCTTCTTGCCATTAAATTTCTAGCCAATATACACCATGGGGCACTTGAATGACAAGCAAACATATCACTAAATGTTATTTTCCAAGAAAATCAGATTTCATAGTCTTTCTTTGGACGCTGGTAAATTTCTTTACAAATGCTGGTAAAATTTACCAACGTAGTGGTAAGTTTTTGTTTATTCTCATTTTCATGACTTTAATTTTTTTTTCTTCTTTCCATTAAATTTCTAGCCAATATACACTATGGGACACCTGAATGACAAGCAAAACATATCGCTAAATATTATTATTCAAGAAAATCAGATTTCATAATCTTGCTTTGGATGCTGGTAAATTTCTTGACAAATGCTGGTAAATTTTAGGCAAATGTTGATAAATTTCAGCAAGGCGCTGGTAAGTTTTACATTATTGACATTTTTAGCAAATTTTTTTTCCATTAACTTTTTCATCAATATTGACCAAGGGGAACCTAAAATCTAACATGTAACTAAATATTATTTTCCAATAAATCATTTTATAGGGTTTATATAGGATGCTGGTAAGTTTTAGCCAGATCCTAGTAGATACTTCAAATATGCTGCTAACTTTTGGAGAAACGCTGGTAAATTGTGGAAAAATGCTGTTAACTTTCTCTTGCTTGCTATTTTTGGGGTTTTCTTTTATATTTTCAAATTTTGTAGCAAATATTGACCATGGGAGCACCTGAATGGATAAAGCTAACATATCACTAATCATGCAATTATCATTCTGTATAACCAAAACTTGAAAAAAGAAAAGGTCTTAATTTATTATAAGCCACCAAACCCAACACAACAGACAAATGTGTATCTAATAATTATTACACCTGCAATAGTTTCATTCTCCCAATCCAACAATCACAATAGTATGCTATGAACATGTGTGAGAACTAAATTGTTGGCATGGATCTCCAATTATCTGATTGGGTCCTCTGAAGTCTATTGGGAATGTCATTGTGTTCCTATTAGTCAGTAGGTCTGTAAAGGAACAATCTTGTACTACCTTGATGAAATAGTATAATAAGTAAAAGTAGCAAACAAAATTGATAAATTTTATCATTGTTTACATGCCTGTACACATGGGTTAACATCCTGATTAAAGGCTTCAGGCAGTGAGACTAATCCACCCGACTGCAGGTTGCCCAAATCTGCATCCAAACAGTTATCTTCTAAATTGGGCACTGCAATATTTTGATTCAGATGTACATCCCTTGACTGTTGCTCAACAACAAAAAACACAATCAAAGTTAATAATTGTTTATAAGCCCCACAAATTATATTATATGACTTTCTAGTACCTTGCAAAACCTTCAAGTAAACTATAATAGATAACAATTTAGGTAGAACATAAAACCTCCAACATCAAATTACCAGAATGTTTTGTAATTCAAATTAACCCTCAAACACCATAAATCAATCCTCAAAGCCCAACAATTGAAACAAAAACTGTGCTTAACACAAAAAATGCAGTCGTGGAACATTAAGCTCGGTGTGTAAACACACCAGGAAACTTTCACTATTCATCTCTTTAGTATATTGAATCTCGATCGAAGACTTAACACAAAAGTTTTTTCCACTGTCCTGACCAATATCCAAATCAATGGACTCTTGCATGTTCAGATAGTAAATAATGAGATCACCTCTTGTCTTCATTTGTACCAATCTGGGAAACACATAAATTAACACAATAAAGTATACACAAACCTCAATAACCAAATTTTCAAGTCTTTGAGTGCTGTGTTTTTTAGATTTTCGGCCAAGTTTTTGAACTTGACCCAATTTCCTCTTTGAAGGTGGCCTCCCTTTCCGTGTTATACGCAAGGGACTTCGGATCTCACTCACTTGATTTTCACAATTGGTACCCAAGTTGCTCACAATCTCCTCACCTCTAGGACTCACACTAAAATTGTGATTTAGCAAGGATGGCATAGCCTGGAAATTGGCCATAAATCCATCAAGTGTATGGTGGCGGGCACTAGTTGCATCTTCAGAATCTGCAACAACTTCCGCAACATCATAGAAATGCTTGCATAGCTTGTCAAATCTCTCTATTCTTGGTTTCAACTCAATCACAGCATAACTGGCCTTTATGTAAGAATGCTTTTTTTAACCTTCTTGCTCCATCTTGCCAAAATGTACTTACATGGCAATTTCTTAACTCTTTCAAGAGTGAGCACACTAAGTGAATGTCTACAAATAATACCTCTGAACTCAAATAGCAAGCATTGGCAACTAAAGTCATGGCTCTTACGATTAAATATGACCTCATATGTTGCCTCCTTTGCTCGGTTTCCCACAACAATCCCCTCGAACATATGAAAATAGCAATTGTCCCATCTACATTCTTAAGAGATGCACCACAATTCATTTTCTCTCTGAATTCTATTTGAACTTCATGAAATTTTGCATGAGTATACTCAACTTGGAACTGCTTTTCAATGGTGGAGTTTGACTTGCAAGGAATTGTAGTATTCATTAACTGAAAATCAGCTTCAAATTCCCTTTCTGCTGTGCTTTTGAGTGCATTGTCATATTGCTTGATAAATTGTTGCAAACTCGTTGTTGAGTTGACATACCCATCAAAGAATGCATGTATACTCTCACTTCATTACGTTGTTGACATCCCTGCCCCAAAATTGTTCTTCAAATAAATTGGAACCCACCTATGCTGATCCTTGTACACTCCACTCAACCATTTATTTTCTTCAAGCTCAAATTCCTTGAGTAAGGAACACCATTTGTCTTCAAATTCTTCCTCCATTATGGTTTCATAAATGGCTGCCTTAAATGCAGACTTTATCTTCTTGTATTCTTCATATGATTTGAGCTTCTCCAGGATCTTTTTCATTATATGCCATAAGCACCATCTATGATGGGTAGTAGGCATAACTTTTTCAATTACCTTCTGTATAGCCCTACATTGATCAGTCACAATGCCACTAGGTGCCTCTCCAGACATGCACCTCACCCAACACTCAAACAGCTAGACAAATGACTTAATATCTTCTGAAGAGAGTAGACCACACCCTAGCAAACATGTTTGTCCATGGTGATTAATGCCAACAAATGTAGCAAACAACATATCGTACTTATTTGTGAGATATGTTGTGTCAAAAGTCACAATATCTTCAAAGGCTTCATATGTTGCTTTACTCCTAGCATCAGCCCAAAACACATGTCTCAGGCGAAACTCATCATCTAGGTCTATGTCATACATAAAGTTACAATTTTGTTCCCTTATAGTACGAAAGTGGCTTAGCAAGGCTTTTGCATCTCCTTCCTTTCCAATTGCATGTCTTTCCTTGTGAATATAATTCCTTAGATCTCATTCACCAAATGGCAAATTCTCGTATCCACCCACAGCTCTAGCAAGAGATTGAAATGTTTTGTTAATCCTTACACCTGCATCATCATTCACTTGGATTGTCCTCTTCACATGCAAGCTAATACTCTTGTTCATGTTGAAAAACCTTAACTTTGTAGGACTGATCATGACTGTGATCAAGAATAACTTTCTTGATGTACTAAACTCCACTTTCTCCCCTGCTTACTATAATTTTTTGCATCACATTATGCACCACTAATTGGAAATGTCTTTATTATTGATGATATTTTCAGCGCACGACCCCTTGCTCGTGTGCAAGCTAGAACCAAATAACGCAGCTGCCCATCAAGTCCAGTTTTTCAATTTCTTATCTTCCACTGAAAACCCTTTCTAATAGCATACGACTTGTAAAATGATTTAACTTCTTCTACTGAATCAAATACCATCCCAACAGTTGGCTCTAGTATAGAGCTTACATTTGACCTATCAACATCACAGTTGGGATCAACATCAATAGGCGTTCCTTGATTGATTGATTCCTCCATCAACCTCAACAATAAAAGGTTACCACACCTACAAAAAAGAGGGACAAAAAAACACTAATAGATTAGCAGAAGCATAAGCACATTAAGAGAATAAAAAATTGGCAAAGCATAAGCACATTAAGAGAATAATAGATTAGCAAAGGATTGCATACTATACTGCATAGAATAAACTGACTCATGGCTGAGAAATAAGGGGAAAAAAAAATAAAGGTTCATTAAGGCTAAACCATGAAATCTTGTACTAACTTGGTTCAAATTTTCTGGTTTTTAATTTTAATCAGTACTATAACTAAATATCCACATAACTTAATTTCTTTAAACCTATTGGAATTGAGAATAGTGGCACTTGACCAATGTTTAGATTTAAACTAAATTTGATAATGTATTAGATGTTGGGAGACGTTAAATTTAAATTTAGGTGTTGTTTAATAACTATTAAAAAGTTGAAAAAGAAAAAAAATATTCTTATCAATAGCAGACTAAAGAAACTTACCAGCATGTTGGAAATATATTAACCACCATTTGCAAAGAATTTGCTAGAGTCATATGACATATTTAAAATCTAATTTTATGAAGAAAATGATTTAATGATATGTTAAACTTATTGACTAAGGTACCTAAATGAATAAGTTTAGCAGATCACTTAATATTATTCTTCATAAAATTATATTTTAAGGATATCATATGACGCTAGTAATTTCTTAGGAAACACTGGTAAGTTTTAGCAAAGCAAAACATGCTGGTAATTTTCTCTATTTTGCTATTCCATGAATAAGCTTAATATATCACTAAATCTTATTCTTCATAAAATCAGATTTTCAAGATTGCATAAGACGCTGGTAAATTATTACGAAATGTTGGTAAGTTTGTGCAAAAATGTTGGTAGGTTTGTTGGTAAGTTTATGCAAAAATGCTGGTAGGTTTGTGCAAAAATGCTGGTAAATTGTTAGGAAATGTTGATAAGTTTGTGCAAAAATGCTGGTAAGTTTATGCAAAAACGCTGGTAAATTATTAGAAAATGCTGGTATTTTTGTGCAAAAATGCTGGTAAGTATATTGCATATGCTGGTAACTTTCTTTCTTTTCTTTTTTTTTTTTAAATTAGACAAAGTTACCAGCGTATTGCACATACTTACCAGCATTTTGCTAGAATTTACCAGCGTTTCCTAGCAAGTTACCTGCGTGTTATGCAACCTTCAAAATCTTATAAGTTGTAGAGATGGAGTTTACAAAGAATAACGGCCTTCCCAAATCAAGCATTATACTACTCTTTAATGATTTCTTTTCCTAGTTAACATTGCAAGCCCCAAACTTATATGAACATAACCACAAACACCTACACTACAGCACTACAACAAAACTCAAAAAATCATTGAAGACAAAGAGAAGACAATGAGTTCTAATACCTTCCTTTACAAAACCCCCCACAAAAAATAAAATTCAGATTTGAAAGTCAATAACAAGTTCAGCATAGACAATGAGTTAAAGGCAAAGAAAGAGGCTTGCTCTTTTCATACCTGGGATTGAGGAGTGGAGACTCCCTCTGTAGCTACCAACTGACTGGAAATCGGGTAGCTACTGATAGAGAATGAAGAAGTAAGAAAGGATAGAAGGGGACAAAGGGCAGAGTTAAGTAAGAAATCGCTGTTATGGCTGGTTTTGGAGAGGATGTTGGGGGAGCTAGACGAAGGGGAGAGTTTTGGCGCGATTTGGGTTTCTATTTTGGTTTTCAACTTTTTTTACTTCCTTTTTTTAGTTTGGTAACCTTACTAAATTTACCCTCGTATATGTATACGATTTTTGTTTGCTTCTACATTTCACTCACTGCTTACACCATATGCGTTGCGTATGCATTGTGGAAAAATGCGTCCCCCTAACATTTCTCATACCCTTTCATATTCAACCATTCAGTCTATTTAATTTTATATTTTAATTTTTTTTCAACTTTTCCTAAAATCTTAATGGGATGTCTTTGGAGGTGTAGGGCTTTAAAATGTCCAAAAAAATATTTTCCTATTCAAAAAGTTATGCATTAGAAATTTGGTAATTTCATCACCATGTATCTACAGTCTATAGGTTTGACAATTCGTTTAACTGTAGTTCTTTTAGAACATGTTAAAAATAGTTGCAAAAACGTCACAGATGTGGGATTTTGGTGTTTTGTAAAGCATCATGGATGAGCCCATAGCATAGAGTGACACTTAATTTTTCATTATTTTTATGAAGGAAAAGTGACAGTTGCTGTCTAGGTCCAAGGTAAGAGAAAGTGAGACACGTAGTATATCTAAAAATGAGGATGGATGCTCTCAATTTACTCGATAAGGTCAAATATGATTTTTCACCATTAAATTTTTTATATTACATATCTTGTTTCAATCTCATCTTTTAAATTAATAATAAAAAATCACGCTTGACAAACTAAAAACTACTTTGCTTGATAGATTGATTCGAAAGGAATTAAATAGAAAAAATTAAATAAATATAAAAAAACTAATGATACAAACAAATTCGTGTTAGACTCATTGGTATTATATATTATTTATTCATAATCCTCAAATTAGATTTTGTTGCATATATAGCCTCATTCGTGTTCAAACAAATTTAATTCAAAATCCTCAAATTAGACTTTTTTTATGTCATGCTCAACTGTTTTTTAATTCGTGCGGAGCTATTTCAAAAATAATATAAATTTAATTAAATTATTATTGATCTGACATAATTATATTTTTAAACTCTAAACATATAAAAGTAAAAATATTTTTAATAAAAAACTATTGAATTAAATTGATTGAAACCAATCAACTTAGTTAATTTAACTTTCACATTTCAAATAAAGTGAGGGCTATCGGCCCTCCTTTTTTTGTCTATCTACACCCCCTCAAAATTGTTTCTAATTTTTATTTCCTTAATTATCTTAATTTTAAAGTTAAATATATATTATTTTATGTTTCAACTTTATATTAATTATAATTAAGAATTTTGCTTAGTTGTGTTTTTTAAGTAAAAGTACTTTTTCAATTAAATATATGAATAAAAAATTTAAAATTATCAAATACATTATAAAAAAGACTTAATTCCAAACAATATTTAGTATTTTTTTATAAGCTAAAAATACTAACTTGTAGAAAGAACTCAAAAAGATTATAACATAAAAGCGTTATTTTTTAAGCTTAAATAAACATGCTTTCACATTTTTCTTTATAATTCTCAAAAAAAATATTTTTCTTATAATAAGATAGAAATCCTTCAAAATTTAAATCTCCTAAATTAATGAATTGAAGTTTTTTTTTTTTTCCAATAGTTGAAATACAGAACTCAACTCACCTATAAAAGGTTAGAAGCAAAATAAAACTAGACCATCGAACAAAATAACAAACAAGAACATGGCTAGCAAAAAATAGCAGTTGAAAAAAAGCATCAAAACAGTTAAGACATAGTCTACTCCCAGGTTGCAGATCGCATCAAACCAGCAACTAGTAAGCCAAAGTCTCCACTCTTTAATCATCTCAACTGAAGGTCCACTCACCTATAAATTGAAGGTTTTTGTTTTAATATAATTGAAATCTAAAGAATAAATAAATATTTCTAATAAATATGGACTAAAATATAGTGTTAATTAATTATATTTATATAAAAATAACATGAAGCTCTAAGTAATATTTTTAAAAGCATATAATAGATGATGATTAACGTATTTAAGTGATAAAAGTATAGCTTAATTTTAACTTTTGACCCAAACCAATTATAATATTTTTAATATAATTATACATGTATTCAAAACCCAAAAGCGGTTTGTCGCAATGGAATTTTACCTATAATATTAAGGGTATGAATCTTGGAGTTGTCACTCTAGTTAAGGCTTTACCTAACCACCAGTCATACCTCAAAAGCGCCATTTGATGCGCAAATATTGCTGATGGATTCTCGTTAGCATTTTCATAACTATTTGGGGTAACATAACTGATGGGACAACTATCAATAATTATCCATCCATTTTTAACTTTTTTAAAAATATAATTCATTGATAGAAATATCCATCGGTAATATTTAAAAATTTGTATACATTTAAAATGAAAATTGTCAATGAATTTCCATTGGCATTTGAATTTTAAATGTTAACAAAGGCTTTGCTTCAAATTTTTTAATACCAACAGGAAATCTGTCGGTAATTGTCATTTATTAAACAAATTATTTCATTAATTTATTTACTAATGGAAAGTCCGTTGGTAATTGAATTAGTGAAACGAATCATTTTATTCATTCTATTACTAGTGGAATATCCATAGATAATGTTCACAGGGCCACATAAGAACAGGCCCTTTTCCCTCATTTCTCCTATTTGTCTCCTCTTTCTCTTACTCTCCTCCTATTCCCTCTCATCGCCACCATGAAAACCACCCTCCTCGTGCCACCTGAGCATCTGCCATGGTTGCCAAAGATCGTCATTGCATTCCAGGTACAATGCTTGTCATTTTAATCGATTTAGTTTTTTGCTTTGGCTTTTTTTTTTTTCCATTCCATCTCTTTACTCTAAGTTTCTATTTGAGAATGTTAGCTAACTTAAGGTTTTTCTTATTTGATTCATTAGGGAGTAGGTTTGGAGTATTACTTGAGCTTGGTGCTTATGATTAAAAGTCCAGGTAAGTACACTGTATAGTTGTTAGATCTATATTTTCTAGGATAGAATTGTATAGTAGAAAGAGGAGAATAGAATTGTATGGCTAAGGGAAGGGTTAGCATTTCCTTCCATTTATTTGAAATTTTTTGTGGTGTTTTTGCATGCATGTTTTGAAATAAGGGGTGTGTTCAAGAATGGACATAGGATTGATTGAATTGTTTGAAATGATTGATCTATTAATGTTTAATTTATTATTTTCAATTAAAAATTTGTTTAATATAATAAGGGGAGACTCTACCCAAATTTATGTTAATTTTTAGACTGTTGTTTTGAATAAAAAGGGTTGTAATCTAATAAGGGAGAATCCTAATCTAAGGGGAGACTCTAGCCATATTTTTGTGCTTGGTTAAATTGTACTTTGATTAAAAAAGTGTCATAATCTAGTAAAGGGAGACTCCTAATCTAAGAGGAGACTTTACCCAGATTTTGGTTGAAATTGAAAATGATTATGTTGTTCAATTTGTGATTGATAGTTCATGTAATTTTCAGGTTAAATATTGTTCAAGAGCAATGTTTCTCAGAAACCAATTATGGATGTATCATAGGTTGTACCTAGGTTGTCGGGGTTTAAACCCAATTTTATAAAGGGTGAAGAATTCATAAGTGTTGCATGTCCATTACAACAATTTATAAGTGAAGGGAAAGTTAGATATCCTTGTGGTAAGTGCAAATGTAGGAAACATTTAGATATTGAGACCATTAGATATCGCCTATACAATAATCATTTCAAGCTTGTATTAGATTTGGATTGAGCAAATGGAAGTCACTATATAGGAGAATCAATTTGGTATAGGTTATGTTGGAAGTAGTTCTAGTGGGGTTCACATAGGTGACGGGTTATGGTAATGTGACTTAGGAGGATAACTTTAGTCTTTATTAAGAAATGACTTTTGACTCTACTGGCCTGAGTTTTGGATGTTTTGCCAACCTTCCATCAAGGTTCCTAATCCAAAGGCTGAGAAATTTTATAAATTGTTGGAGGCAACAAATAAGCCTCTATGGGAAGGATGTATGCACTCAAAGTTGTCTCTAACAGTAAGGATGTTGATTTTTAAGTCAAAAGTGAACCAGGGTCAAAGTTTCTTTAATCAGTGGGCTACCTTGATCATTGGGCATACTCCACAACCTAATTCTATTCCAAAGGACTTTTGCAAAGCTAAGATACTAGTTTCTAAACTTGGGTTTAAAGCAAAAAAGAGTGATTGTTGTTTGAAGTGATCTATGTTGTATTATAAAGATGATATTGCCCAACTCATTACAAACTCTATGGAACCCCTAGGTTTAAGTTGAAGAGAAGGGGAAGTATAGAAGGTACGAATAATGATGTTTCTCAAAAAATAATGCACTATTTGCCTCTAATTCATAGACTTAAAAGATTGTATACATCAATGACCTTAGCACCTCATATGAGGTGGCATAGAGAGAATAAGAGGAATGATAGTGTAATGACTCATCCTTTTTGTGGTGAGGCTTGGCAACATTTTGACCAAACCTATCTTGATTTTGTCTTTGATTCTTGAAATGATTGATTAGGACTTTGTGTTGATGGATTTACTTCGAATAATCAATTTAGTAAACCCTATTCTTGTTTGCCTATATTTGTTGTGCCCTATAACTTTCTCCTAAAATATGCATAGAAGATTCTTATTTGTTCTTAATTTGTATAATTCCTAGTCCCAATAATTCCAAAACTAAGATTAATGTCTATCTCCAACCCTTGATTGATGAATTGAAAGCATTTGGTGTTTGGGTGTATTGGCTTATGTTATTTCCATGCAACAGAGTTTTATATTGAGGTCTATAACACCCTAATAGCCCCATGATATGCTTAAGTCATATTATGGAATTACTAGTTGTTACTTTTACTCATGGAACTCGCCTTACCATTTTTAAATTACTTTATATTGAAAATAGATGTAAAAATTTTCTTTTTGAATGATAAGAACATTTTGAAAACTAAGAGCCATGAACGCATCGTGAATGTGAAAAGTCGAAAGTCTCTATCTCAAATAAGCGGTGCGAATAAAATAAATAGAGGCGATATGAATAACAACTATCTTAGGTAAACATAATATTCATTCCATGGCCATCATAGTTAATATAATAATAGTAGTGCCAAGAGTCATACATAAAAAGATAATGGATCTGTAATGTACTGTCAGCCCTACAAAAGCAACCTAACCAAATACATCATAAAGAAAAACCATTAGAATCGCCACTGCCCAAACATGCTATACAATAAAATGATAACCCTATAACTACAAACAAAAAGGGATATCCTCATGCTCGGCTCTACATGTAATCACCACATTGTCCATCGGATGCGAGGAAACCATTCCCGAAATCACTAGAAGCAATATTGCCACGTCCTCCTCCTTGAGCACGCCCACGGGGCATAGCGTGGGTACGAATGAACCGACGACCACGAACCAAGGGTGATGTGTGCTCAGGAGCTACAAAAGAAGAAGACAATTAGAAGTCAGGCAAATCACTGATGGATAAGAAGGCTCGGAAGGGTCAGACTCCACATGGTAGCTCAGTAGGAGGGCTCTGAAGGATTGGAATCCAAGGAAACAGTTGGTGTCAGACGGGTATCTGAGTTAGACTCTCCATCAGTGGGGTACTTCGGCGGCTGAAAGTAGGGATGGATATCATCTATGGTGACCTCGCCATACAGTTGGTGTAGTCAGAAAAACAGGCTCATAATTGCTACCTGAAACGAGCTGTCGTGGAAGATGTAGACCCTTATAGCTGCACTCGCAGACATCATAGAGGCATTCAGCACTGAGTCAAAGCGCCAATGCCATACTGGGAACTCAATTAAGATCACTATTGTGCCCGACACCGGCATCCTCTGAAGACGACACAAAAATGTAGGAGTGAGAAATACTAGATTTCTCAGTAGGATCATTATTAGACAAACACTGTGTTATCGTCATCATCCCAGCCACTTTGGGTTTAATTATAAAAGCAATGGACATGCATAGGTTCAATTTTAATGATTTTATAAACATAAATCCTAAAACGAGTTGCTTTTAAACTTAACATCATAATCATATCATCCTAAGTAAACATACATACGAAATCATACAATAAATATTCATAATGCATATGGACTATATAGGTACATGAACTGACATGCAACCTCATAGACTTAACCATGGTTTTACTTTAACTTTACTTTCATTCTTAGCATGTGCTTAACATTCTTTACTTTTTCATTTGAAATAGACTACTTTTGGATATTAGCTCATTCCGTAACCGTCATCATGCAGTACTAACCAAATTAGACTAAGCTAATAATGGTTACCTCTAAGTTGGAGGATCCTCCATGTTACCTTTACCTCCCCATAGAGGTTCCTTGAGTCTTTGTAGATCACCGTCTCTCACTTCCCTTATCGAAGTGATTGAAGGGTCATATCCCATTTTTTCTTTTCTTATCATTATACTTTACAAGCATAGTACTTCTTGACAAGACACATGTGGACATACAATGATATGACTAAGTCCATAATTTTGATAGAAATTCGGCAGCATGATGGCTAGACCGGAGCTTCCCAAAAATGCCAATCATGAAATTTTCCACCAATAATCCATTATATCCATCTCATATCATCATATCAATCGTTCAATCATGAGACAATGCTCAATCAAACTTGTCATATGTAACATCCCCATATAACGTAATAGGAAATGATGAAAATGTCCTTGGGCAAATTTTTATTATTTACAACCTTGCCCCTGAACTTTTTAAAAAATAACATTTAGGTCCCTATATCAATAGGATTAGTAGAATAAGATTTTAAACGAAGCAGAATCACGTAGCGAAAACGCAGAAACCTATACCTCAGTTGATTGAGCCACGGAGGTATCCATATGTGAAATGACATGGGATGCACCTAGACTTGCTCAATATTACAAAAATGCCAGTAGTTATGGAAACCAAACAAAAATTTCTAAAGGATTTACGAAAAAGCAAAAATATAACAATTCCAAAGAAACGGTGCAATTGATTTGCGCTATTAATCAATTTATTAGAAAAATAAGAGTAATTAGGGATGAATTACAAACACTAGAGCTAAAGGAAATTTAGATTGTTATATAAAAGACTATGAGAAATCATTCAATATAACGTTCGGAATTACAATACGTTTAAATTACGATGTTAATCTATTTATCTGACTTATTGACTGTGTAGAATTAATTAGAAGTTAGTTAAATATTGATTAGGAGTTAATTAAGTGTTAATTAAAGAGATTAGACTTGAGAAGATTAGAACAGAGATATAGAAAATCTCACAAATTTACTTAGAAATGTTTTACCGATTTGAGGGAAATCAGTAAAGATTCAGTATTTTAAACCGCCGAAACTAAATAAATAGAATTACACATCAAAAACCCTAGGATAAGCGGCTGAAATTTAGCCACCATTTCCCACCAAAGTGGCAACAAGTTGTTGCCAAAGAATAGGGAAAAGTGGCTCAACAATCACCACAAAACCCAACAATCAATCATGTGCCAAACTCCTAACTACTATATGTCATAAAATCTCATAATTCCTCATTTTCCCCTCCTTATTTTCATGCATCAAGAGGGCTGAGCTCTCTCCCTCATATTGCTTCCCCTTTTCATCCTCTTCCTCTTACTTCTTCATCCTACACCATTTCCCACACTTAAGGCTTCCATCTTCCAAGCTCAAAACTTAATTTTTAGGTAGGATTATTCAATTTCTTCTATTATTGGTACTACTATGGCTGAGTAGAATTTCTATTCTTTCCATTAGATTGATGATATATGGTGTTTATATGAATTCTTATGGCTGGAATGATGTATAAATGTTGAGTTTGGGTGAGAACTTGGGTGAGAATTCAAAAAGGGATGCAAAATAGAAGTTGAAACCTTGAAAACCTTACGGTGTCTGTACTGGCGGAGTGTACGACTTCGCCTACAGCCACCAAAACTTGATGAAACTATTTTTAATGAAACTAGATATCTGGGGCTTTCCAACCATATAAAATATAAGGCCATTGGATTAGTATTGAGCGAAATATGAATTTTTTAATTTAACCCCAGAATTCTATCCCTGATTCCGAGCAGACTAGAATTCGAGGGATATAACTCACCCTCCACCCTTCAAATCGAGTGCAACTAATTTTATTAGAAATTTAGGACATAGAGTAAAATCCTATAAAAATTTCAGAGTCAAATTCTAACCCAATAGCTCCCAGTAATTCATTGAAGTTGCCCTAAGTCTAAATCAGGCTGGAATAGGGTAGCCATAGACAACCAAATTTAGTAGCTTGTAACTCAAGCTTTACTTAGTAAAATGAGATGAAACTTTTCGGAGATGAAAATTACTTCATTAGCTTTAAAACGATATAAGTTTTGTTGGAATCCATCTAAGTTTCTATTTTTAGTGAATTTATACTTTTGAGATTGCAAATCTGCCTAGAAACAGGACATATCCAAGTAAAATGTTAATAACTGGAGATATATATACCAAACTAAATGGAACTAAAGAGGTTAAAAACTAGACATATAACAATTTAACATATCCAAAATTCATGTCTAAATAAGTTAAATATAATTTATGGCTGAATTTACAATATCGATCAGAGTTGGAGAATATGAGCAGGATTTCCAAGATTAAAGGATTTGACACCCTAAAGCATATATGAGTTCAATTAAGGTCTAAGTGCTACAATTCCATGTCCATGTTTGAAAGATTAATGTATTATACTTGATTTGTTATTATAACTGACTGTCTGTTGAAATTGGCACTATTCATAGGGAAACAGATCTGATCCGTTATGCTGCCGAATTTTCAGCAGAAGCATATGAAATTATAATAGCTTATATTATGAAGATTTATGATATGAAGATGAATATTGTATGATGACATGATTATATAATATTAAGATCCCTTCACTTGGAGGCAGTTATTTGGGTCCTTCTAGGTGAAGGCAGTTAAAAGATAAAGATGTGGGTCCCTTCACTCAGAGGCAGTTGCACATTGGGTTCCTCCCTGTGAAGGTACCTAAAGCTTTTGGGTCCCTTTATGTTGGAGGCAGATGGCCAACTGAGTCCCTCCGACCTAGAGGCACATGGGTCCCCTTGCGGGTCAGTATTGTGTGACAACGGTCACGAGTTGAGCTCACTCCTAGATCAAACTACCCAAGGGCAGTAAAGACTAAAGATTAAAACATATGCAAGCACCCTAGGGACGGCGATACGTAATGCCTAGGTGTGCCAGGGAAAGGAAGTCAAAGAAAGTTAAAGAAACACAATTGCATTTTGCATGAACTCAAGTGAACGTATTTGCATATGCATGATCTGTTCTATTTCTTCATTATATTGGAATTATTATATTTGAATATACTGCAACTATTATTTAAGTTATGAATTGTAAATTTATTTTATAATAACTCTTATATCTTAAGTGTATGAATAAAAGAAACTCTGCTTCGGACAATATATTTTCAAACTATAAAATTGAACAATTTATTTCGTATGATCACCTTCTTCATAATAAACCGAAGCAGCTGGAAACAATAACGATGACACTACGTGTGATAGTTTAGAGAATCCTACTGAGAATTTAAAATTTTCACTCCTATTTCCGTGTTATCTCCAAATAGCTCAAAAGGTTTCGAAGACGTTTCGAAGACATTTCGAAGACGGCTGAAGTTGCTGTGAAATAAGGTCCGCTCAGATAACGATAACAATCCTTAAGTGTGGTGAGCATAGTACTGTACTTGGGAGGGTGTTACATCATATATCATGCCTAATAGCATCATACATTCTTACCCTAAGAGGGTTCATAGTTGTGTTATTCTTTGTAGAAAGTCTTATAAGCCATCATATGATTTCCTATGGTTACCTATGAGAGAATCACATAGTTAAAATAAATGTGTATGTAGTCTTTTAGTTACTTAGTCCTTATGGAAAATTACTTTTTTCTTGAGTGCATGTCTTGTGAAACACTTGTTCAAGCAAACTAAGTTAGGTAACTATTTCCTTTCCTTGAGATGGTCCATAGTATGTTCAAAGGCCCTAATCATACTTCTATTCCCAAGGATTTCGAGATCCTTCTAGTCCTTGGGTCATGACAATGCATAACAACACTCATGAAGACAACAACACCATGTTTACCAGTCACCAAGGGATGATTTTTAACTTATCCAAGTTGCAAAATTCAAGCTTTTATTATTAAAATAACAAGATTTTACCTTTAATGTTATAAAAGTGATCATTCTTTATAAAGTAATTATAAAGTTTCACTCTTTAATAAAGTATGCACCTCCAAAATTGTGTTCCTGTCTTAAAGATTAAATCTTTATGAAATAATGATACATGGCATTAGCTTTAAAACTAAAAGTCTTATTATTTATGAAAGTTGACACTTTTAATTATTCTAAGACTATCAAGGTCTCAACTTTATGAGTTGAAGTTGTATCATGATTTAAAAGAATTTTTCTTGGAAGAAAGTTTAACATTTTATGCATTATTTTAACTCAAGATACAAACTTTATAAATTAAAAGTTGCAAGTTAACACTTTTATGACTAAAAAGTGACATTCTTGAAGAAAGCTTAGAATTTTACTCAACATTTTCTCCCCAAGATTCAACCTTTACAAGATTAAAGTGCAAATCTATAACTTTATGACTTAAGGTTGCTTTCTTGATTAAAGTTTGAAACTTTATGAAAGGTCTTGTATTCAAGATTCTATTTTTAAGACAAAAAGTGACAAGTTCTCATTTTTATGACTTAAAAGGCTTCATGTTCCAAAAAGTTTAGACTTTTACACATATTCTTGTCTTCAAAAAGGACAAAATGAAACTTTGAAGAAGCATCAAATTTTGCGCGACTTTTAAGGTTGCAAAGAATAAACATTTTGAAGTTTTATGCATCAAGAACATTCTTAGTCTTATCAAATCATGAGAAACATGTAAAGATGAAAATTTTTCTAATCATAAGCATCATCATAGGAAAAACAAATAACTTTTAAACCAAACACCACCAAGAATCATTAATCTTTTTCCAACAACTCACAAGAACAACAAGATCTCATGCATCAAGAAAGAAAAATAGAAACTTTCAAGCATTTCAAGAAAGGAACTTTCAAAAAAATCAAGAATAACTCATGAACAAGAATATGAACATATTTTACTAAAAAAGAAAACTTTTGCTCATGAAAAGTATGAGAGTTTTTCTCAAGCTTTCACTTGATGATCTTGGTTATAAGAGGATCCAAACTTCAAGCTTTCTTAAAGATAAAAGAGAAGAGTGAAGATCACTACCTAGTGATAAGTTTAGCGCCTTCAAGACAAAGAAAATGAAGAAGATGGTGGCTCCTCAAGGTGATGAAAGTGGCGGCCTTAAATGGAGAAGGAAGAAGCTCTTGAGTTCTTGATGATATGGAGGTTGTAGCATTTGATTCTTGTCTTCAAAGGCCAAAAGAGGTGGTCTTTGAAGGGCTTGATGAGAAAGGTTTGGTTATGGAGGTGGAGAATGAAGAAGAAGATGAAGAAAAAGAAGAAAGGATGTAGAGAGAAGTGAGAGGATTTGAGAGACTTAGAGAAAGAGTGAAAGGTCACAAAATGAAAATGAATGTGCATGTGAGGGAGGAGGAGGCCATAGCCTTCATAAGGGCATGGGGAGGATGTTTTTGCTTCATTTTGTGTTAATTAGTGATTAAGGAGACAAATTGGATGATGGGGAAATAAATCATGTATTTACTCTTACATAAAACACTCTTGTCTAATACTTTATGCTTTAGTGACATCACACTTTACTTTATTGTCTAGTTGACTAAATTTGAATTTAATGATGTGATTAAGTGCTCTTGCAACCTAATTAACATGGTTAAGTAAGGGTTAGTGATTAACTCATGTGATCATGATTAACAAAAATTAATCTTGCGATTAAACTTAATTACCTTTAGTTAAACTCGATTAAGTTAGTTATATGTGATTAGTGCTTAATTAAGCTATTAAGGGTTTGACTTGCTTAATTAGAGATTCTCTAATCTCAATTAAGCATTCTCTTAACTTTTCTCCTCAGAGTTAACTCATAAACACTTCGTTAATCCCTTAATTAAGCCTTAATCTCATAATTTCTCATTAAGTGCCTAATTACTCAAGGTTACTGAGATAATTTAGTAAGACAAGAAATTGAGGATGTTACAAGGGCAACATTGATGTGGACTATCAATGACTTTCTAGCTTATAGGATGTTGTATGGATGGATGACACAAGGAAAATTAGCATGTCCAATTTGTATAGAGCACACAAAAGTATTTCGGTTTGAAGTATGGGGTAAGAATTCACCATTTGATTATCATAAAAAGGTTCCTGTAAACTGAGCATACATATAGACATAGTAAGTATGAATTTGGAAAAAAAAAAAAAAAACACACTACAAAGGTGAGGAGCCTTCATTTAGACTAGTTGGTCACCAAATTTCAGAAAAGGATAACAATCTTCTAAAGATAATAGAAGTAGGGAGATTTGTAATATTGCCAAGCTATGGGGTAGAGCACAATTGGACCAAACAAAGTATACTCTTGGAGTTGCCCTCTTGGAAGGGAACTTAATTCATCATTGTTTAAATATGATGCATGTTGAGAAAAATGTGTCAGATAATATTATGAATTTTGTGATGGATACCAATTAAACCAATGATAATGATAAAGCAAGGTATGGTTAGGAAGAGTACTGTAGACATCCTAAGTTAAATTTACAACATTTAGGACATGGTCATTGGTCTAAACCCAAGGTGAGTGTAACAACCTCTATCATACAAGCCATGCTCGAGTCATGGAGTTATATTAAAAGGTTGTCACCGTGCTAAGAAAGCTTTAAAATGTGAAAAATATAATACATGGCCCTTTAACTGCACACTTTATTACTGAATAATAGTTCATAAATTTCGTCATCTCTGATACATAGAGAATAAAATAATTATAATTTAAAAGAAATTGGGACTAACATACTACACAGAACTTGCTTTCGACTAGTCACTAGCTAGCTTCAATAGTCTCTTAGTCTGGTTTGCGCTTGAGTCTTGCTCAGTGAATGTCCCAATACTCCGCCTTGCACTTGATTTCCAACTTAGGTGCTGGAATGTTTATGGAAAAGAAAAACATACAAGCAGGCAGTGAGAACCTAAGGTTCTCAGTAGGTAACCTCGAACCATCACACATAAATGTCATCATAAACATTTCAGCTGCTTTGGTTTCTTATGAAAATGTGAGCACATATATACAACCAGTGGTTCAATTTTAAGTTGAAAACTTCTTTCTCGAAGCGGGTTATATTTTAACAACCATTTGTCATATTATATGACAGACGTAGAAACACGAATAGTGTAATATGCTTCAACAAGAATCATAATAACATTATGACATAACGAGATAATTGAAGATGCACATATAGATGCTTATACTTGACTGTATGCAAGTGCACTTGACTTAATTCGTTTCTTTCTTTAACTTGCAACTTGATCTTACTCTTCTGTACTTGGTCCCCCGGAGGTGAATGGCCTATCTCACCCCTGGGTAATAACCTGCTTTTCAAGTTCGAGCTTGTACCTATACATGAGTGACGGGTTTACTTTCCTCGACCCTCACACCGGTCTATTCTTATTAAATTTGGTCGAGGGCTAGCCCAAGTCTTAGACAGTACCGCTTTGACCCATGCTAGCTGGGTCTATGCCATGCCTCACGTGGTAGCTTAGTACGTCTCTCTTGCAAGTACTAAAGGCAAGTTGCATCCTAGGGATGACAATACATAACACCTAAGTGTGCTAAGGAAATGAAGTTAAAGAAAGTTAAAGTACACACAAATGCATTTGCATGAATCCAAGTAAAAGTATTTGCATATACATGTCCTATCTTCTTATTATATTGGAATTGTTATGTTTGAATATACTGCAACTATTATTCAAATTATGAATTGTAAATTTGTTTTGTAATAGTTCTTATGACTCAAGTGTGTGAATAAAATGAACTCTGCTTTGGACAATATATTTTCGAACTATAAGACTCAATGTTCATATAATATGTTCATCTTTTTCATAATAAACCGAATTAGCTGGAGATAATAACGATGACACGGCATTTAATTTCTTAGCGAATCCTACAAAGAATTTTACAGTTCTCACTCTTGTATATTTTCATGTTATCTCTAAATATCTCAGAGGAGCTAAGAGGTAATTATCCGGGACAAAGTTAGAAAAAATTAAAGACGACCAAAGAGCATTGTCATACAAGGAGTGTTGAAGTAATAGTAATAATTCCTAAGTGTAGTACTATGACTTAAGCACAATACTGTGCTTGGGAGGGTATTACATTCTATAATACGAGAAAATTTGTATCTCTCTCTATAGAGATTAGATTGAAATGATTCAAGATGTTTAGAAAAGATAGAAGATAAATCTACAACTTTGTTGTTGAACTCAAATTCCAGTTCTCAAAGCTTCTTGATGAAAATATAGTTGCAAGATTAAAGTACAAAATTGACCTAATATTGTCTAGCTTGACATTTTGTATGTTGCTGATATCTTGAGCTACAAAAGTCTAATTGATGTAGTCATTGTTGCTTTGGAAAGCTTACTTAAAGGTCTATAATTGCTATTTCTATCTTTGAAGACTAATTCCAACTATATAAAGAGCTACAGAGCGTAGAAATTGATGACCTAGTATGAGCTTTGCACTAGAATGCAATTTGGGCTTCTTTAGCCTAATTGAGATGCAACCAAGAGTTAATTGGACTCTTTGATGCACTACAAGTTACACCCTTGACCATATTAATAAGGAAGGTTATTATTTTGGCCTAAAACTACTCATTAAAAAAGGGATTATTGGCTAACCTTAGAAGGCTTTTTGATCATTTATCACTTGGAAATAAATCCTTATTTTTTAGAGGTAGGGAAGAAGCACATACAAGGGAGCTGTGCTAGGGTTCTTTAGAGCTTAGAAGAGAAGAGGATTGGCTACGATAATCTACATCTTTTTCATCCATTTTCTTTTCTTATGTCTATGATAGTTGTCTCTATGTTAGATTTGAGTATTACATTCATGAGTGGCTAAACTCTTCTGTGCAAGGGTGACAATTTAGCCTAGTTGGTCCAGTTGGTCTCCTCAGTTGACCTACCATTCCAAGTATATAACCCTTAGAGTCTAGCCGATCCTCATAGTCTAACTAATCTTCAAGGATCTAGTCGACGTTCAAGGATCCAACCTGTAACATCCTCCCTGATACTGTACTATGCTTAAGATATAGTACCATACTCAGGAGTTGTTATTATTACCTAAGCGGACCTTTTCTGACAACAACTTCAGCCGTCTTCAAAACTTCTCGAGCTATCTGGAGATAACACGGAAATAAGAGTGAGAATTTTAAATTCTCAGTAGGATTCACTAAGAAATTTCATATCGTGCCATCGTTATTATCTCTAGCTACTTCGGTTTATTAAAAAAAGTGAACATGTTATACGAACGGCTCCGTTTTATAGTTTGAAAACATATGGTCCGAAGCAGAGTTAATTTTATTCATGCACTTGTTAAACAGAGTAAGGATTCAAGCATGAGTACAACAATATTTCATAATAATAATAATAATAATAATAATATTGATAACAAGAGCCTGCTTGCAATGTCATAATGATGATAATAACAAACATTATTTGTGTGTATGCACCGTTTATCATACAATCATGCTTATGCTTTTGTGTTTCCTTTGCTTTCTTTACTTAACACACCTAGACGTTACGTGTCGCCATCCCTAGGATGTCTGCATACATATGTCCTTGCCTTTAATCTTTGCTGCCCTTGGGTAGCCTGATCTAGGAGTGAGCTCAACTCGTGACGATTATCACACAGTATTGAATCGCAAGGGGATCCACATGCCTTTAGGTCGGAGGGACTCAGTTGGCCAACTGCCTCCAATATAGAGGGACTCAAAAGTTTTAGCTGCCTTCATAGGGAGGGACCCAATGTGCAACTGCCTCCAAGTGAAGGGACTCACATCTTTATCCTTTAACTGCCTTCATCTGAAAGGACCCAAATAATTGCCTCCAAGTGAAGGGATCTCATGTATTCTTCCTTCATTCATATACAAATATGCATGCTCTCATAAGAATAATTCATGATCATATCACCATAACATATTCATAATTGTATAGCTGTTCATATCATAAATTTCTCGTAAAATAAACACTCATAGTTTCATAGACTTCTGCTGAAAATTCAGCAGCATAACAGATCGAGTCTGCTTCCCCGTAATAGTGCTAGTACCTAAACAATCAATTATCCAGAAAAATCGCAACAGTGCATTCACATATCAATATCAATCTCATTGAAATAATAGTTGCACTTGAATTTTAGTTGCTGCCTATTTACCTTCACTCTATCCGATTTTTGTAAAATAAGCCATAATTTCTATTTAATTCATTTAGACCTAAATTTTGGATATTGGAGTGTTTTGTGTCTATTTTCTAACCTCTTTAGTCTCATCTAATTTGGATAAATGTAGCCCAAGTTATTAGGGTTTTATATCAGCCTGCCCTGTAGCTAGCCAGAATTGCACACCTAAAAGTAAAAATTCACTAAAAATCGAAAACTAGTTGAAATTATACAAAATTTGTATCATTTTAAAGCTAACAGGACAAGCTTTCATTTGCAACAATTCCCATTTCATTTCTTTAGTAGAGCTTGAGTTATAAGCTCTGAAATTTGACCCCTCTGGACTGCCCTATTTTAGCCCGATTTGGACTTAGGGCAACCTCCTTGAACTACTGGGAGCAATTGGGGTCGAATCTAACTCTGAAATTTTTATGGGGTGTTATCCTATGTGTAATATTTCTAAAAAATTTGGTTTCACTCAATTTCAAGTTGTATAGGATAAGTTTTACCCTGAACAATCTTATCTGCCCAGAATTAAACTCAAAAACCTAGGTCAAATTTCTAAAATTCATATATCCCTCAATACTAATCCAATGGCCTTATAATTTATATGGTTAGAAAGCCCTAGATATCTAGTTTCAATAAAAATAGTTTCATTAAATTTAAATGGCTATAGGCGGAGCCGTATACTCTACCGTACGGACTGCTGTAGGGTTTCTTACCTAGATAGCATCCTGATTCTTCACTTCTTCTAGTTGAATCCTACCTCAAAACTTGGGTTGTAGTGGAAAGGAAGCAAAGTTTGGTGAAGGCATAAAAGTGAGGTGAAGAAATGAGGATGAGGAGATGAAGAAGAAGAAGAAAGAGTGAGAGAAAGAGGGCTGTTGAAGGGAGCACGAAAAATGGGAGGAGAAAGAAGGAAAAATCTTATTTGATGGTGGTGGTGGTTGGCTCCTTTGATTCCTATTGATTGCTACCTCAATTGGCTCATAAGTGAGCCAACAATGCTTATATTATTGTGGTATGAATGATGCCACTTGAGGGGTGAAGTGGATGAATTCTTAGCCAGAAAACCTTAGGGTTTTTGATGTGTAATTTTGTTGATTTGGTTCCAGCGGTTTAAAATACTGAATCTCTACCGATTTCCTTCAAACTGGCAAAATATTACTAAATAGTTTTGTTAGAGTTTCTATATGTCTATTTTAATTCTTCTTAATCCTAATCTCTCTAATTAACTTCTAATCAACTCCTAGTTAACCTTTAATTAACTTTTAATTAACTTTACAAACTCAATAAAATTGAATAAATCGATTAATAGTTTAACTTAAATGTTTTGCAAATTTAGGGCCTTTTGTTTTTTGTTTTCCATGGTTAATGACATTTTTGTAATTTTAAACAAGTTTGGGGCATCCTATGTCATTTCACATATGGACACCTCTATGGCCCAATTGGCCAAGAATTGGGTTTCTATGTTTCCGCTACGTAGTTCTACTTTGTTTAAAACCTTATTCTGCTAATTCAATTGATATAAAGACCTAAATGTCATTTTCAAAAATATTCAGGGGCAAGACTATAAATAATAAAAGTTTATCCAAGGACGTTTTCATTATTTTCTATAATGTTATATGGGGATGTTACACAACTGATTTACCGATCCTTAGGTGTCGGTTCAAGAGCGTACGTTATCTTATTAATTATTGCACATGTTATAGTATTTATGCCTACTCATTAGATTCCTTAACATACACCCTAGTAGGTCCCTTCCAAGCCATAACGGTTATAGATTGTATATATACCCTCCCTTGGCTACAGAGAGAGAGTACAATTTCTGAGCCCAAACACTAACCTACCCTACCAAAGGGTTTAAGACAGGAACATTTTGGCACCGTCTGTGAATTTTAAATTACACAAACACTTTTGGTGGAGTGAATACTCTATTAAAAACAAATTTTCACAACTCATACACCATGCCATTTTGATTACTAGCTTTTATATCCATTTGTCCATTTTGCTTCCGGCATGATGTTAGTTCTTTATTTTCATTGTTGATACTCAAGCCTTATAAGAACTCTTATGTTGATTAATGCAAATCTAATTTCCATTCTAATTTTGTTGATTGATCTTGCTCAAAGACTTGCTCCCGCGAGTAAATTGAGGTGTCCATTTGCTAACGGATAGAGTATGCTCCTTAGCCTAAATCATTTGAACATTGGTAATATTTGGAAGTTTGCTGTTGGATAAGTTTCCTTAGAGAGATTTAGCCAATTATATTTTCATCCAACACCCTTGTCCCAACATGCCCGGAGAGCGCCATGACGAGAAGCAACAAAAATATTGAAAAATAAATTTCAATGGAGTCGTCACCAATTTTTATTTATGGAAAAAATCAGAAAAACCTTTTAATTTTATAAAACTGGTCTTTTAAAGAGATTGAATTTGGGAGTCTAATTATGCATAGGGAAGGGTGGAAACTTAATCCCACTACACCCCTAATACATCCGTTTTATAACGGTTACCCTAGAGCTTATTATGTAAATTAATTAATAATCATAATAATATTTATTTTTTCCCTTAAGGATATAATAATTATTTCCAAAAGAAAAATTAAGCAAGATTAGTACAACAATTATTGGAGAAGAAAAATAAAATTGATAATTATTTACAGAAAAAGAAAGAAAAGCAAACTAATATAACACTTATTTATAAAAAAATAATATAACAATTATTTGCGAAAGAAAAACAAAATTAATATGATATATATTTACAAAAGAAAAGCAAAGCAAAACTAATATGGCAATTATTTACCAAAAGATCATAGAAGCAATATATAATAATTATTTACAAAAGAGAATATACAAAATTAAGATGATAATTATTTACAAAATAACATAAATATAAAATTAATATAATGATTATTTGTAAAAGAAAAAATTAATATGATAATTATTTGCAACAAGCAATAAATGCAAGATTTATGTGATAATTATTTCAAAAAAAAAGAAAAAGAAAAAGATAGATATACAATTATTTACAAAAGAAAAAAAAGAAAAAATTAATATGGTAATTATTTACAAAATGAGAGAAAAGAAAAATTGATATGATAACTATTCCCAAAAAAAAAAAAACAAGATTAATATACAATTATTCATAAAAGAAAAGGAAAGTACAATTAATGTTATGATTATTTACAAAAAAAAAATAGAAATTGATTTAACAATTATTTACAAACAAAAAAGGAAGTGAAATTAATGTTACAATTATTTAAGGAATTAAAATTGAACCAAATTTAAGAAAATTTAATTTTTGATTTGACAGAGATTATCTACTCCTACGTATCCTCTGGTGCGATGAGGAATTCAAAATCATGTAGTTCTTGTAGAAAATGATTGTGGGTTGGATTAATTTTATTTATGAAAAGATTTTATTTGAGAAAAAAAGAAAGAAAACAAATCCACTCTTGCACAGGGTTTAGGATAGCGTAAGCTATATAATAAACCCTTATAATTTTCACAACCCTTGAGGATGGTCAAGCCATACATCAATGTTAGAGATTGTTGCATGGATTAAAAAAATTTAATTTGTTGTTTAAGTGAAGAAAAAAGAAATGAATTTTTAGGTATATCTACACAAAAGAAAAAAATAAAAGTAAAATATATACACCAACAAAAAAAGGGCTTCAAAACTTTTTGAAGTAAAATTCAAAAGATAAAACAAAAGCAATAGAATATAATAGACCAAAACAAAAGTAAAATGGAAAGGAACACAAAATGCTATAATGATGGTGGTATGCCATAGATGACGCCTTTAACAACCCAAAAGAAGGTGCAGAGACGAGGTTGTGTTGCAACAAAAAGGAACACAAAATACCATAAAGATGGTGGTACACCATAGACAATGCCTTTAACACTCTAAAAAATGAGCTGTGAATTGCAGGATATATATGGCTGACGCATCATGAATGAGATAGAGAAGAATATGATTGATGTTCAGTGACTTGTAACCTCATGCCATCCTCGACGTACAGTGAATAAATTGTGAATTTGAACGAATGCGTGTATGTGACAGTGTGTGTTATAAGATAACTATGGCAAATATCACATGTATTTGAATAAACAACAACTTAAGATAGTGTAATTTACCCCATTGATTGAATGAGAAATTCCAAAAACTGAGCTTGCTACTCTTATGCTCCACACCCACTTTCACAATTGCTCTCCATTGTCTCCTTTCCTCCCTTCCAAAATCTCCCCGAAAAAAACCAGCCCCTTCACCTCTCAGTATTTGATCTATTTATAAGTGTTGGAGGCATCAATTATCATTAAATTTGATTGATTCTAATTAGAAATTTGGCCTTAATGATGATTGGAGGATTTGATCTGATTTGGATACAAATGCCAAAATTAAGAGATTTGCCCAAATTTGTTTTCATTTATTTTGATTTGATTTTGATATTTTCTTTTTTTTGTTAAAACATTTCATAATTGGGCTATTCTCTTATTTCAAATAGTAAATGGGTCAGCTTTCTTTCTGTTCGGATATGGGTTACTTGAGAAGTCTCCGAACTAAGAGTGGGATCTCAAGCTGCTTTAAAGGAGCGTTTCCACGGCGGTGAATGGTGTACCTGCAAGGACTCCGACGCTCAAGTCAGTGAGTGCAAGAATATGTGAGAGGTAGGTCAGAAAAGATACCTGTAGCTCGCAATTGGACCTATTTTATACTGATGAGTAGTTGAGAAGAAAGGGGGATTTGATCCCGCCTTTGTAGGGGATAACCCTGGACGTCCGTTATCTTGGGGATATCGGATGGGTCCGAGTTTTCCGTTCCGGCCGTACGAGGGAAAGTCATTCCGCGATGCCAGGGTGCAGGGTTTAGCCCAAGTTTGGGCCCCTACTCGGATGAACGGTCAAGGTTGATCTTCGATTATAAATCCGTTACGTATTTGGGCCTAGCCATTGGGCCGAGTTGGGCTCCTACGTTATAGCCCGGAACAGTGCCCCCAACTTGGTGTCCGAGGTGGATTCTTCGGATGCCAAGTTCTTTGTGAACCTCCGCGTTAACATGCTGCATTCCAATCTCGGATTGCCATTTAGGTGATTTGACATTTACCTATGGCGATGTCCTGAGTCTTTGCGAATTGATGACGTCCTTTCGTCTCATAAGTCACGCCTGATAACCCCGAGCGGATACGTGCTATTTTGGCACCTCGTTCAGAGTGCCTCATTATTTGAACTGGAGCATTCTTTCCATTTTTGCCCCCACTCCTTTTACGCGAAAAGATGGGTCGCACTTTTGGCGACGTTTGGGATGCGTGGCAAAGGGCGTTTTCATTCCTATAAAAGGGGTGTAGTGTCTTCGCAACCCATTTCTCTCGCCTAACCCAAAAGAAACTCACCTTGAAGGAGAAACGAAGGAGCGGTGCAGAAACACAGTCGTTCGCGCCTCCATTGCCTTGCTAGTGACAGGTATGCTTTACCCCTTTTGTTTGCTACTTTTGTAACTAGTTTCGTTGGATGGTGTATCAGTGGCGGTTTGGCTTCCACTGATCCCTTTTTGATTCGTACTTTGGGGAGGTTTCAGCGTTTTGCTTGCTTAGTTTTTGCTTCCGCCGCCCATCGGTGGCTTTTCGTAGGGGGAAACCACCCTAGGGAGCTTGTCTTTTCAGTTCCCATTTTGTCTTTAGGGGTTTCTGACTTAAGATTTAGGCTTTTCCCGAGTTTGTGATGTAGTGGTGGTTTCCTGTGTAGGTTGTTTGGGATCGAGAAAAATGGCCAAAAAGAGGGCTTTAACCTTTCTTTCCGAAATCAACTTTATCTACCGGTGGGTCGATCCCGAGGTTCTGGGGACTCCATCGGTCGTAACCCTGGAATTCCTGACTTATTTCAGAGAGGAGAACCTTATCTCATGGGAGGGCAGTGCGAGGAGGAGTACTACTTGGAGGCTCCGGGTCCAAGCGAGAGGGTGAGCGACTTTAACCTTGAAGGGGGGCCTCGGTGGATGTGGTGTTACGATGTCCTTATCTCCAAGCTAAAAGTTCGGATCCCGTTTACCCACTTTCAAATGGAGATTCTACGCCAAACTGAGGCCACTCCTTCTCAACTACATCCAAATAGTTGGGCGATGATCCGAGATTTTGAGATCATTTGCGAGTATCTTGGATTGACGCCATCTCCAAACGCCTTCTTTTTCCTGTTCACTCTAACCCGACCTACCGGTGGAGGATTAACCTTAAGATGGCTATCTTTCCGAGCTCATGCCAATCGGAAGATATTCCTTCTATACGAGGAATCCTTCCATAATGTCAAGCCTATTTTCTTCAAGGTTTTCGGATGTCCGAGCTCGATCCCCTTTTGGGAAACCTTGGAAGGTGAGCTTCGCTTTAATGTCTTCTGGTGTAAGCATTTTAGTGCTCCCCAGACAGAGGAGAATTCCCTTAAGCCCGAGGAGGGGGCTATTATTGACTTCCCTTTCAAATGCTTCAGGAAGAATCATCTGAACTTAAAGAACATAGTCGGCGTAGATCCTGGGGAGGCCAGGCAGTATTTAGGTTGTCATTTTTCTCTCATTGCATTATCTTATGCCCTCTCTATCGGGTGCTTAATGTTGATGTTTCTTTTGCAGACGAGATGGCTCCGAAGTCCGCCCTTGCTGAGTTTCGCCGGAGGATATTGAAGAGATCACACGAAGGGGATGGGAGTAATAGTCCGAGGTCGATGGGGTCCGGAGAATCGGTGTTCGCCTCCGTTCCTGATAAGGCGGCTCCAGAGGCCCAGCCTTCCAAGAAACCAAAGTCGAAGAAAGCGGCCAAAGGGAAGTCCGTGGTTGCCGACCCCGACACCCTTCCTTCGCCAAAGGATCGGTACAACGTCCATGTGATGGACAAGGATTTTCCTTATCCTGACTTCATGGATAAGGAGTTGATGGTTCTCGCCCTTCTCGAGCGCTTGCAGGGTGACGATGAGAACTTGGCTGCAAAATTCCAATGGGCAGGGCGTGCCATGCTGAAGTCGGTGGCCTTACTCAGATACTCGGAACCGGTCATAACCTCAGGTGTCCGAGCTATGGAGGAGGTGAAGGTCTTGAAGTCCCAGCTCTCCGTTCTTCAAGCCGAGAAGTAGGCTTTGGAGAACTCCAAGGAAGATGAGATCAACAGGTTGAAAGGGGCGCTTGAGTCGAGGGATCAGGAATTGGAGGATTCCCATTCTCGGGTGTTGGAACTCCAGAGGGAGTGCGCCGATTTTTCGAAGGCTGTTGCGAGAGCGGAGGGCGAGGTGGTTCGGGTGGAGCAGCTATGGGCTAGGTCGGCCGGAGAGATTAAGGTGTCCCTCCTGGAGCAGTGCCAAGTTATTTGTCCTGACGCTGATTTCAGCGAGGTCGGCCTGGACAAAATTGTAGTTGATGGTCGTATCGTGGTCGCTCCCGAAGAGGACGACAACATCGATGACCCTGAAACTGACTCGAAGGACTAGACTTCCGACCTTAGATGCGTTTGTATTGTATTGCCCTGTTAGGTTTAGGGGCTTTTTTCGAATATTTGTCCGATGTTTGGAACCTTTAATGAAATTTGTTGTGATGTTTGTTTGTTGCCTGCATTGTTAATTTATGCACCGGTTATTCACCTAAGTTAGACCTTGAAGGAATATTGGCGGCACATTTGTTGCTTTACCGAATTGGACTTTGTCCGAGTTGGATTTAGCTAGAACTCGAGGTTTTGTTTGCTCAAGTTAGCGTGGTGTAAACTGACCCGAGGTTTGACTCTGGACTTTAATCGTATTCGAGATTACGTGTCCGAGTTATCATACCGGGGTCCTTTCTTCTCGACTATGGGGTGATCAATCCCTTAGGAGAATTAAGGCGGGTTGAAATCATCAATCATGATGTGTAATAAAGATAATGGGAGCATAATAATGGGAGTAATGGAAATGAAAGAAAGAACCGATGGCATAAAAGTAATGAAGTAACGTTAGATAAAATAAAAGTAACATGTAAAAGCAAATACTAAAGGCAATACCGAGAGGGATCTTCTAGCTACTACTTGGCCCACGGAATCTCGCCTTATTAAAACCTCCTCGAGAAAACCCAGGGGGACAAAACCCGAGATAGGGAAAAGAGTACGGCTATCTCACGTGGTATATACATCAAATAAAAAATTTCCGGAGGTTGGAAGAGTTCCACGACCTTGGAATCTCTGTGCCCGACAATGTGGAGAGTTTGTATGCTCCCCTTCCCAAGACATCAATCACTCTGTATGGGCCTTCCCAGTTTGTAGCTAATTTTCCCTGGCCTACGGGAGGTTTCCCGATGTCAGCTCGTCAGAGAACCAATTCTCCTTTTTCGAAAGTCCGGGGTACTACTTTGGCATTGTACCTTTGGGAGATTCGATATTTTAGTGCCTTCTCCCTTAGATGAGCCATTTCCCTTGCTTCGCTTGACAGATCGGACACTTCCCGAAGTGCGTGGTGGTCTGTAGACCGGAACGCGATGCGCGGGCTTATCTCCTCGACTTCAATTGGTATCATTGCGTCCATTCCGTAAGTCAGCTTGAAAGGAGTTTCCCCTGTTGTTGAGTGTGGGGTGGTTCTGTAGGGCCATAGAATGCTCCCGAGTTCGTCGGCCCATGCCCCCTTTGCCTCGTCGAGTCTCTTCTTCAGTCCTCGGAGGATGACTTTGTTGGCAGCTTCAACTTGGCCGTTTGCTTGGGGGTGCTCGACTGAGGTAAAGTGATGCTTGACCTTGTGGCTGGAGAGAAATCCACGGAACTTCTGATCTATAAACTGGGTTCCATTGTCCATGACGATCAAGTCAGGTAGTCCGAAGCGAGTGAAGATATTCCTCCATACGAATTTCCGGGCTTGGGCAGCAGTGATGATGGAAAGCGGCTCCGCTTCTATCCACTTCGTGAAGTAATCTATTGCCATAATCAGGTATTTTACTTGTCCTGAGGCGAGTGGGAAGGGACCTAGGAGGTCGAGTTCCCACTTGCTGAAAGGCCAGGGGGACATGATCGACGTTAGTTCGTCGGAAGGGGCGAGGTGGAAAGTGGCGTGTTTTTGGCAGCTGGGGCACTTTCGTGCATACTCTATTGAATCCTTCATCATCGACAGCCAATAGAATCCAACTCGTAAAACTTTTAATGCAAGCGACTTTCCTCTGAGGTGATGGCCGTAAGATCCTTCGTGGACTTCCTCAAGAATGGGGGGAACCCGATCCGGTCCCACGCACTTTAGCAGTGGCTGGGACAACCCCCTTCTGAATAGTTGATCATTGATGATAGTGTAATAGGAGGCGTCTCTGGCTAGCCTCTTGGCGTCGATGGGATTTTCTGGTTTGGTTCCATTCCTCAAGTATTGAATAATCGGAGTCATCCAGTTCAGAACTTCGTTGACGGACAATGTCTGGAGGGTATCTGATATTGAGGGAAGCTTCAAGGTCTCTTGGATCAAACTCTGATTATTCCCTCCGGGCTTAGTGCTTGCTAGCTTGGAGACGATGTCGGCCCTGACATTCTCTTCCATTGGAACATGTCGGAACTCTATCTGCGGGAATTTTTCCACGAGTTCTTTCACTTTTGTCAGGTACTTCTGCAGTAGAACGTCTTTGGCTTCATAAGCTCCGGTGACTTGGGAGGTCACGACTTAAGAGTCACTGCATACCTGAAGTCAGGATGCTCCGACGTCTCTTGCTAGCTTGAGGCCTGCGATGAGGGCTTCATACTCACCTTGGTTGTTGCAAACTGAGAAGTCGAATTTAATGGAGAGCTCGAGGATTATTTTGCCTTCTTTTTCGAGAATGGCCCCAGCTCCGCTCCCCTTCGAGCTGGAGGCTCCATCCACGTGCAGTGTCCAACTAGATTCCGGGGTGTCCGCCTCGTCCACCATTTCAACTAAGAAGTCTGCTAGTGCTTGAGATTTAATGGCGGTCCTGGGTTCATACTGGATGTCGAACTCCGAAAGCTCCACAGACCATGACACCATCCTCCCTACCAAGTCCGATTTTTTAAGGATTTGCCGGATTGGCTGGTCAGTTCGGACGACAATGGTGTGGGCTTGGAAATACTGGCGGAGCTTCCGCGCTGCAATGACTAGGGCCAAGGTGACCTTTTCAATCTTCCGATATCTAGTCTCTGGTCCCTGAAGCACTTTGCTAATGAAGTATATCGGGAGCTGTTGTCGGGAATCTTCTCGAACCAGCGCCCCAGCGACGGCAGTGTTACTAACAGATAGATATAGGAATAGGGGTTTTCCGATTTCAGGCTTGCTCAGTACTGGCGGGTGGGATAGATAGTCCTTGAAGTTGGTGAAGGCGGCTTCACATTCTGGTGTCCGCTCGAAAGTATTGCCCTTTTTCAGGAGGGAAAAGAGAGGGATAGCTTTCCTGGCCGATGCGGCCATGAATCTCGAAAGAGAGGCAACTCTTCCCGTGAGGTATTGTACTTCTTTTATTGTAGTTGGACTTTTCATTTCGAGTATTGCTCGGCATTTGTCGGGGTTTACCTCGATCCCCCAATGCGTAAGCATGAATCCCAAAAATTTGTCGGCTTCTACTGCAAAAGCGCACTTGTGTGGGTTGAGTCTCATGTTGTGCTGTCGGACTCGATCAAATACGACTTTTAGGTCGGGTAAAAGATTTTGTTCCTGGCGAGACTTGACCAACATGTCGTCGATGTATACTTCCATTAGATCCCCGACCAACTCTGCGAACACCGAAGAGCATGACCTTGTAGCAATAATTGGCTGTTGGGGTTATGAATGCCGTTTTTTCTTCGTCGAGTTCGAACATCAGAATCTGGTTATATCCTGAGTAAGCATCCATGAAGGTGAGCAGTTTGATCCCGGAAGCAGCGTCCACTAATCCATCAATGCTTGGCAGAGGATACGGGTCCTTTGGGCATGCTTTGTTTAGGTCGGTGTAGTCAACACACATTCGCCATTTTCTATTGGACTTTTTTACCATCACGACGTTGGACAACCATGTCGGATACTCGATTTCGCGTATGAAACCGGCTTCCAGGAGGCTCTGGACTTGCTCTTGGACTGCTAGGGCTCTATTCGGGCTCATTCTTCTCCTCTTCTGGGTAACCGGTTTTGAGTCAGGGAAGACGGAAAGTCGATGGGAGACAAATTCTGGGTTGATTCCCGGCATGTTAGCGGCAGACCAAGCGAACAGGTCTACGTTGGACTTGAGGAGATTGATTAAGCCTTGTTTCAGTGATATCGGAAGTTTTTTGTTTATCCAAGTTACTTTCCAGTTTTCCTCCCTGATTTGGATTTCTTCTAACTCGCCATCCGGCTCGGGTCTCTCTCCTTCAACTTTCCTTGCGTCCAAATCTATCATCATGACGTTCGAAGGATTAGGGGGTCTGGCATTGGCCTGGGACACCACCTTTTGTCTCTTTTGTATTTCCAAGCTGTCGTTATAGCATCGCTGAGCCGAGGCCTGGTCGGCTTTCACAGTGGCAATTTCCACTTGGTCGATAAGGAACTTCGTGGTCAAGAATGCCGTTGAGATAATAGCGCTTATCTTGTTCAACATCGGTCTTTTAAGTATGGCGTTGTAAGCTGAGGGGCAGTCAACAACTAGGAAGTTGACTTTGATCGTACGAGTTTTAGGTCGAGACCCCAAGGTTAGGTGAAGGGTGACGTAACCCTGAGGGTGGACCTTTTCTCCGAAGAACCCGATCAGCTCCTCCGCGTGTGTTTGGAGGTCGACGTTACATAATCTGAGTTTATCAAATGCATCTCAGAATAGAATATCAGCCGAGCTTCCTTGATCGACGAATACCCTCTTTACCTCAGCATTGACCATGACTGCGGATATCACCATTGGGTCGTTGTGTCCCGAGATCACGCCCTCGAAATCAGAACTTGAGAAAACGATGTCTGGTATTGGCCGAGATGTCGATCGGCTTTTATCTTTCTAGAAGAAACATTAAGAACCTCTTGCAAATGCTTCTTCCGGGCAGACTTCGTCGTTCCGCCACTTGCAAAGCCTCTAGCAATGACGTTGATAGTCCTCGTGATCTGTTCCCCATCGTTGCCTTGACTTGCTTCCGGCTCCGAGGTTCTCCGGCTCCTCGGATTCCTTCTTTCTTCGTCCCCATGATCGGGAGCTCGCCTTCTTCGTGGACTTCTTTGGGAAGCTACGTACTTCGCCAATCTACCTTCTCTTATCAATTGATCCACAGCATCTCGGAGGTTGTAGCAATCTTCGGTTTTGTGTCCAAAACCATTGTGATACTCGCAGAACAAGGACTTGTTAGTGTTGGCTCTCATCTTGAGGACCTTTGGCTTGGGGAACCTCTCGACTTGGCCGATCTCTCGGAATAGCCTGGATAGGGATACGTTGAGGGGGGTGTAGTCATTGTACTTACCGGCCCTGGAACGTACGTCCTTCCTCGGGTGTTCGTCTTGGCCGCCGATTTTCCTGTCTGATTGGTTCCTTACGGGGTTGGCTGTGGCCTTCTTCGTTTCTTCGAGAAAGATATACTTCTCGGCCCTTGTTTGTATTTCTTCCGGGGGCTCTGGCGGTCTTTTGGACAACGAAGTTTTAAACGATCCCGGTCGTAATCCGTTCAGCAGTGTCAGAATAGCCGCTTGAGTCTGCACCTCGTTGACAAGGAGAGATTCGGCGTTGTATCACTCGAGAAAGTCTCGGAGCGACTCGTTTTGCGGTGGTGGTCAGGAGGCTGGAGACTGGCTTCGGCTTGAACTTCTTGGTAGTGAAGTGGGCCAAGAAAGTTGAAGCAAGGTCGGAAAATCGATTAATCGACCTAGGAGGAAGAGAGTTGAACCATTTCAACGCGACTTTCTTCAGAGTTATTGGGAAGGCTCGGCATTTGACGGGATCCAAAGCTCCGGCTAGTGCCATTCTAGATTTGAAGGCGTCCATATATTCCTGGGGGTCCGTGCTCCCATCGTATGGTTCCATGTTGGATGGGAGCTTGAACCCCTTGGGAGGCATCGTTCTCATAATGAAGTCGGAGAATGGTGTGCCCTCGCTATCTTCGGGGTCCTCGTATTGCTCGAAACCGCGTTTATCTTATTCGTCGTTGAGAAGTCGGGTGTCGGAATGTTCATTGTGGCAGCGTGTACTTCCCAACCGAGGCTCTTTACGGCCGTGGGATGCATTCCCACGCGGCGAGCCCCCATGGTGACGACGTTCCGAGCTTCGACTTTGTTCTCTCGGACTCCGGCCTCTACGATAATCCGGACTCCTATCGTGGTGGCGCCTATGTCGTTCCCGACGTCGCCTTCATTTTGAGTTCTTCATGTGGTCCAGGTTTTCTTCCAGCCTTTGAATACAGGTGGCCTGCTCCCGCATCAGGGTTAACATTTCGGCGAGCGGGTCGGTGTTGGCCTGAGGGCGAATTTCGACCCTAGAGGTGACCACGTTTCCCGTGGCCCGGATGATGGTGCAGGTGGCCGCTGAGTTCTGCTCGGGCTGGCATTCTCCAGCACGCGAAGCTGAGTCGGAGGCAGTTTGCCCTTCCATTAGTGGTTGGTTGTGGCTTACAGGGGCGTGCCCCGCCGTGCGTTCCCTCGTTGGGAGCGAAGACATTGTTGCAATCACGGCCGTGGTATGGTGGTGAGCAGCGTGAGAGTTCCCACAGACGGCGCCAATGTTCAGATGTGGGTTACCTGAGAAGTCTCCAAACTAAGAGTAGGATCTTAAGCTGCTTTAAAGGAGCGTTTCCACGGCGGTGAAGGGTGTACTTGCAAGGACTCCGATGCTCAAGTCAGTGAGTGCAGGAATATGTGAGAGGTAGGTCAGAAAAGATACTTGTAGCTCGAAATTGGACCCATTTTATACTGATGAGTAATTGAGAAAAAAGGGGGATTTGATCCCGCCTTTGTAGGGGATAACCCTGGACGTCCGTTATCTTGGGGATATCGGATGGGTCCGAGTTTTTCGGCCGTATGAGGGAAAGTCGTTCTGCGATGCCAGGGCACAGGGTTTAGCCCAAGTTTGGGTCCCAACTCGAATGAACGGTCAGGGTTGATCTCGGATTATAAATTCGTTACGTATTTGGGCCTAGCCATTGGGCCGAGTTGGGCTCCTACGTTATAGCTCGGAACACTTTCCTTTCCCCTCTTTCTTTGTTTTTTTTTTTTTTTTTTTGTGTCGGACAAAATATGGTGTTCATAGTTGCCCCTCTTTACTTGTTTCTTACTAGAAAATATAAAACCGTAGGTTTTGATATTTCCGTAGTAAGGAACTAGTAAAGACATGAACATGTATTTTGTCCGAGCAAGGAAGATGATGAGAGCATATGCTTGTGAAAATGAAATGCAACCATGCAAATGCAATGCAGCTTTGTGACCATGTGAATGAGATGCAGTTTTGCAAATGAAATGCAACCATGTGAATGAAATGCAGTCTTGCAAAATGAAATGCAGCCTTGCATAATTTGAAATTGAGCTTGAAGATGCAAGCAGAATTGAAATAGATTTGAAATTGAAATTGAAAATACAAGCAGAATTGAAATGGATTTGAAATTGAATTTGAAGATGCAAGCGGATTTGCAATTGAAGATGCATTTTTGCAGATTTGAAATAGATTTGAAATTGGATTTTGAAGAGACAGGTAGAATTGAAATGGATTTGAAATTGAATTTGAAGATCCAAGCGGATTTGAAATTGAATTTGAAGATGCAAGCGGATTTGAAATTGAAGATGCAGTTTTGTAGAATTGAAATAGATTTGAAATTGGATTTTGAAGATGTAGCTTTGGAAAATTGAAAATTGGAATTGAAATTAAATTGCAAATTTGTACACTAAAAAATTGCCCCAGTTTGTTGTTTCCAAATATTGCTCTTCTGGGAAATTCTGCATCTAATCCATAATAAGCCCTCTAGTTTCATGAATCCACCACATCAGCTTTTTCTTTGAAGCTGTGTGTATGATCTAGCTTCATCCCCCTTTCTTGATCTTTGTTTCAAAATCTCTAACCTTCGCATTAATTTTTGCTCAAACAGCCACTTTTGGTTTTCGATCTAGCGAACCCTTCCCTTCTTTCTTTCTTTCTTTCTTGCTCTCCCTTCTTCTTCTTCTTCTTCTTCTTCTTCTTCTTTTCTATTCTCTGTTTTTTTTTTTTTAACCTTCCTCATTGCACTACTACTTTTGAATCGAATATTGAATTGTCTTGTCGTATTTGAGCCCTGTCTATAGATATTCCTTTCATTGTATTTCAAATATAATGTTCTAATTATGCATGGTTTAGAAGAGAACAGAAAGAACATAATGCACTCTTTGATGATGGGGATAAAGAACATGGAAAGAAAAAAGAGAAAAATGAGTGACAAAAAAAATAAAAAAATGGTAGAATAAGACAAATTTATTGTATCTAGAAAGCATTAAAAAATGCAAATAGTCATGAAGAAACAGAGAAGATACAAAAGATTAGGAGGATTGCAATGCAGATTTCATATGATTAACCCATTTCATTGATTCTTTGGTTACACTGGACTTGTATTTTCAGGCCAAGAATATAATCGTTTGACATGTGCCAATGTTTGCTTAAATTCACTGATTCTTTCTCCTATCTTCCATCCATTAAATTGCCCCAGTATAATGTCATCTCTAGCTTCTCAGCCCTTGCTCGGATTTTGAGTTGCTATCTTGTTGCTTAGGTCACCCTTTCGGGTTTTCAACCTAGCAGATATTTTGTTGCTTTTACTTTTGCCTAGGTCGCCCTTTCGGGTTTTCAATCTACCGAGCCTCTCCTCTCTTTTTTTTTTTGGTGCTCTAACTTTTGCCTACACTGCCCCTTCGAGTTTTCAATCCAGTGAGCTTTTTTATTTTTTATTTTTTATTATTTTTTTCTTTGTGCTCTAACTTTTGCCTAGATCGCCCTTTCGGGTTTTCTATCTAGCGAGCTTTTCTTTATGCGAAATACTTCTTCCCAGAATCTGAGTTGATTGGCTTAGGAAGCACTTGGCTTTCCATATTGGTTAAGATCAATGCTCCCCCAGAGAATGCATCCTTAACAATGTATGGGCCTTCATATGCGGGTGACCATTTGCTTCTACTATCTTTCTGATTTGGCAATATCCTTTTTAAAACAAGATCACTTGGCTGAAATGTTCGTGGACGAATGTTCTTATTGAATGCCCTAGCCATCCTCTTTTGGTACAACTGTCCATGACAGATTGCATTCAATGGTTTTTCATCAATCATATTCAATTGCTCATATCTCGTTTTGATCCACTCATTTTCTTTCAGTTCAGCTTCCACCAAGACCCTTAAGGACGGGATCTCTACCTCTATTGGCGTCATTGCTTCCATTCCATACACTAATGAGTATGGAGTTGCCCAGTTGAGAATCGTACTAAAGTGCAATATGCATGTAACGCATAAGGTACATGTCACTCCAATCTTTATACGTGACCACCATTTTCTCTAAGATCTTCTTGATATTTTTGTTTGCTGCTTCCACTGCCCGATTCATCTTTGGCCGATAAGGAGTCGAATTGTGATGCTTGATCTTGAATTGTTCACACAGTCTTCGCACTTCTACACTATTGAAATTGGAGGCATTATCTGTAATGATCCTCTCGGGTAATCCATACCTACAAATTATGTTATTTTTTAGGAACTCCACTACCACCTTTTGCGTAAAACTGGCACATGAGGCCGCTTCTACCCATTTAGTGAAGTAGTCAATAGCCACTAGGATGAATCGATGCCCATTGGAGGCCTTAGGATTAATTGGGCTAATGACATTGATGCCCCACATTGCAAATGGCCACGATGACGTAAGGTTGTGTAATGGGACTGGAGGAGACTTCATGCGATCAGCATAGATTTGGCATTTGTGGCATCTTTTGACAAACTCAAGATAGTCTTTTTCCATTGTGAGCCAATAGTACCCATGCCTTAAAATCTATCGGGATAGTGTGTGACCATTAGCATGGGTCCCACAAATACCCTCATGCACCTCGGATATAACAGTGCAAGCTTCTGTGGCATCAATGCACCTTAGCAAAACCCCATCATAGTTCCTTTTGTATAGTACATCACCAGTGAGGAAGAATGACATTGCTAGCCGACGGAGCATTCTTCTATCATTCTCATTTGCCCCAGTTGGGTAATCCCTCACCTTAATGAATTGTTTGATGTTATGGAACCACGGTCAACCATTGGGCTCTTCTTCGATGTTTAAGTAGTATGCTGGTTCTCTTCTAACAGAGACCTGTAAAGGCCGAACCTCCACCTCGAAATCGAGTTTGGTCCTAACAGCCAAAGTGGCGAGTGCATCTGCAAAATGATTTTTGTCACGTGTCAAATAGTTGAAGGTGATTTCTTCGAATTCCTTTGCTAGACTAATCACATGTTCATAATACGACATTAGTCTATGTCCTTGACTTGCTAATCCCTGTTGACTTGATAAATGATGAGCGCCGAATCACCATAGACATCTAGGTATCTCACACCAAGAGATATTGCTGCTTTTAGGCCGGTTATACAGGTTTCATATTCGGCCATGTTGTTAGTGCAGTCGAATGCTAATTTAACAGTAATTGGGAATTGTTTACTGCTAAGCGACACCAAAACTGCTCCAACCCCATTCCCATGGATGTTAACTGCACCATCAAAGTACATCTTCCATATCAGGTCCTCCCCTTCATCATTTTGGCTCTCATCTTCCACGACTACCAGGATATCTTCATCCGGAAATTCAACCTTCATTGATTGATATTCTTCGAGTGGATTCTCAGCCAGGTGATCAGCTATAACACTCCCTTTTACTGATTTTCTAGTCACATACTTAATGTCAAATTCTGCAAAAGCCACATGTCATTTAGATATTCTCATGGAAATATGTGGACTTTCAAAGTTATATTTTAAGGGATCCATTCGAGATATTAGCCAAGTTGTGTAGTACAACATGTATTGTTGTAATCTTCTTGTAGTCCATATGAGTGCACAACAAGTCTTCTCAATAGCTATATATCGAGATTCACAATCATTGAATTTCTTGCTTAAATAGTAAATTGCTTGCTCTTTCCTACCAGTCTCATCATGTTGACCTAACACAGTATCCATGGACCTATGCAACACCGTAAGGTATAGAATGATGGTCGCTCTGGTGTTAGTGGGACCAAAAAGGGTGGATTCATCAGGTACTTCTTGATTTTATCAAAGGTTTCTTGACATCTATCATCCCACTTGCCGGGGCTATCTTTCCTCAACAACTTGAAGATTGGTTCGCATGTATGGGTCAAGTTAGAGATGAACCTTGCTATGTAGTTCAAACGTCCCAAGAAACCACGAACCTCCTTTTCTGTCTTAGGTGCTGGCATGTTTTGGATGGCTTTGACTTTATCAGGGTCCACTTCGATGCCCTTCTTGCTAACAATGAATCCCAATAACTTTCCTAAGGATGCCCAAAAGTGCACTTTGCCGGATTTAATCTCAGCTTGTAAGTTCTCAACCTTTCGAATAATTTTCTGAGCACGGCAACATGACTCTCTCCCTCTTGTGACTTGGCTACGATGTTGTCAATATAGACCTCTAGTTCTTTGTGGATCATGTCATGGAAAAGTGTAACCATGGCTCGCTGATAGGTGGCTCCAGCATTCTTCAATCCAAAAGGCATTACTCTGTAACAAAACACTCCCCATTGAGTGATGAAAGATGTTTTTTCTTTATCCTCATCTGCCATAAGGATCTGATTATAGCCTGAATATCCGTCCATAAAGGAGAACCGATGGCTTTTGGCAGTATTATCAACTAGAACATCTATGTAAGGCAGCAGGAAGTTATCTTTTGGGTTGGCTTTATTCAGGTCTCGATAATCCATGCACATTCTAACCATTCCATCTTTTTTGGGCACAGGTACTATATTTGCTATCCACTTCGGATAGAGTGGTACCTCTAAGAAGCCAGCATCAAGTTGCTTCATAACTTCGTCTTTAATCTTAAGCGACATTTCAGGGCTCATCCTTCGCAGCCTTTGTTGCTTAGGTTCTATCCTTTCAAGTAATGGGATTTTGTGGGCCACTATGTTTGGGTCCAAGCCAGGCATATCTTTATACGACCAAGCAAAAACATCCATGTATTCTTTGAATAGTGCAATCATCTCTTCTCTTTCTGGGTTATCAACTATTTTTAGTTCTTTCTTTTCCTCGTCAATTCCTAGGTTTATTATTTTGACCACTTCATCATGTGGATTTATCCCTTTTTCTAGCGAATTTATCATTTTGGAAAATTGTTGGCACAGGTTAGGATCTTCATCTTGTTCCTTCTCATTCAAGTCCGTTGTAACACAAGAATCAATTAATAGTTTATCACAATCATCTACATGGGAATGAGATCCTGAAAAGGAGGAATTCCTGGAATTGAGATGAGACTAGGAATGAGTAAATTTGGAAAGAGTGCATCTTGAATGTAAAGGAAAGAAAGGGAAAAAAAAGGAGACAAAAGAAGGGAAAACCATGCATAGTTATTCCATTATTTGATAAAATTCGAAATACCAATAAAAGGATAAAAGCATCCATTACTCAAAGTACAACAAATTATTTAAAGGTTCGGATTCCCAATTGTTCAACTCTGCCGCCTCATAGCTTGGGTAGATAAGCAATGAAGCCTCCTTGGCATTTCTTCGGGTATTAAATGTTTCACCTGGTTCTAGTGCCATAACTTCTGCAGCCATAGGGAATGTTTCCTTGATGTGCAGAATCTTCTTTGCATCAAACCAGGGCGATTGCTCTTCTTCCCCTACTTTATATCCCAGGCCAAGCTTTCCTGGGTTATCGGGCAACACAATTGGGTGTTTGATCCCCTGTAGTTGACTTCCCAATCCTTTTCCTTGTTGAAATCCACTTTTGAGTATCATTTGAGCAACAACTTGATTCCCACTGCTCATCTATTCCTTTGGCTCTGCTATATCTAAGTTTTGTAAAGATATTTCAAGGGAGCCTTTGACATAATCAATGTAAAGGACTGTGACTGTTTTAGACATCAATAACTCCTCCTCCCCTTTGATAGTGATTAGCTTCCCTTTGGATACAAATTTTACCCTTTGATGCAGGGTAGTGGAACGGCCCCAGCTTCATGAATCGATGGCCTTCCTAATAACATAGTGTATCTCGGCTCAATGTCTAGTACTTGGAACTTTGTCACAAAGGTGGTCAGTCTTATTTCCAGCTGCAAACTAATATTTCCCATGATTTCCCTTTGGGTGCCATCGAACGCTTTTACAATTGTGACACTTGGCTCTATCGTGGCTAGATCAACGGGCAATTGTTGCAAGGTGGAGTAAGGAAGCACGTTAAAAGCTGATCCCCCATCTATCAACACTTTCACGACGACAAAGCCTTGGCACTTCAGAGTGATGTGTAGAGCTTTTGGACGACTTGATATGGTGTTAGGACTCATCTCATTCTCGGTAAAAGTTATCAAGTTCCTGGCTCTGATTGCACCTACAATTCCCTCGATCTTTTCAGGAGTTATGTCTTTGTTCACATAAGACTGATCCAACACTCTCTTAAGAGCATTACGATGAGCTTCAGAACTCATAATTAGCGAGAGCAAAGAAATTTTTGCAAGCGTCTTCTTTAACTATTCCACCACATAGTATTCACTCTGTTTCATGATCTTTAAGAATTCTTCGCCTTCATCCTCTTGGCTCTTTTCTTTGGGGGCTTCAGATGGTTTTATCATTCCAGACGCCCTTTGGAGCTTCTCAGGAGTATAACACCTGCCACTCCGAGTTACGCCTCGAACTCCCACAATATTTGTTATTGATTCGATCACTTTAGGGTCAAGATCTGTTCTGGTGTTGAATTTCACAACAGCCTCATGCCTCCCAGGGAGAGCAGGATCGATGTAATAAAGAGATTGCCTTGACACTTGGAAAATGGGTGGTGACTCTTGAGCAGGAACTATTGATTCCATCTTTGCAAGGCTATGATTTATTCCAGTGTTTGATTCTACCATTGTCTCATATCTCCATAGGATCGCATGGTCACTTTGGTAAGGGAATGGCTTGGGTACCTTGAAAACCAATGCCGACCTTCGAGGGGAGACCTTAAAGACTAGAGGTGTTGGGTGAATCATGTTAACACTCTGCTCCTTAACATCCTTGGGTATTGCAAGCACACCCAATTTGATCATTCTTTTGACAAAGTGTTTGAGTTCGGGACAATCTTCGATATGGTGTTTCCTCTCAAAGCCGAGGCACTCGCAGAATAATCCTTCCTCATCTCCATTCAGCATCCTTTTTAGTATTCTTTTCCCTTCTTCTCTTTCAGCAATCATCTCATACCCCGCTGCCTTTAACCCCTCTAAGACACATTTCATTGGAAGTTTAATGTCCTCTAATTCTCCACCCATGTACCTATTACAATCAATAACATCACATGTCTTCCATCATGATTTGGAAATGGATTGCCCCTCATGTTGGGCCCTTCCATTTCTTCCAATTGAATGGCCTTGGTATCAATCAGGCACCATACAGCATGTTTAAAGTCATAACAATTTTCAATTGAATGCCCAGGAGTGTTAGAGTGGTATTCACACGAAAGATTTGCATCATACCAATGAGGATATGGTGCCGTGAAAGTCTTCCCAGGGCATGGGGTTAGCAAATTCTGACCACACAAGCACTCAAACAACTCTGAATTACTCATGTGAAAGTTGGGAAAGGGACGGTCTTTGGCTAATGGATTAGAGGTGTTATTGATTCTAGGTGGCATTCGTGATGGGGTTATGGGAGGGTTAGCTATTTGGTGACTCGGGGAAGTTGTTTGGTGAAGTGTAGGTATGGTTGGTGTATAAGGTCGGGGGTATGAAACATTATTGACTTGGTATGGCTGAGGAGGGTAAGGCATGGTAGGTAGATAAGGTGAAGGACATGGAAAGTATGAGGGTTGATATGGACGGTGAGTCTGTGGAAAAGAAGCTTGGTAGGGTTGGATTGGTTGTGACTGTATAATGTTGGCGGTGTTTTCCTTTTTCTTATGTGGCTATCCCTTCTTAAATTGAGATTCACTTATTTCACCTGTTGTTGGCTCCACTTTGCCTTCTTGGATGTTTGCCTGAATCCTTTCTCCAATCTCCACTAAGTCAATGAATTCTCTGACATGAGTGCCCAACATATTCTTGAAGAATGGTCCTTCCAAAGTGCAAATAAAATAAGAGCACATCTCCTGCTCCAACATAGTGGGAATAACCCGGGCTGCTATTGCTCTCCACCTTTGGGTGTATTCTTTGAATGGCTCCTTCTCTTTCTTCCTCAAATTTTTCAGTTGGTCTCTGGTGGGTGCAGTATTCATATTAAACTTGTATTGATTGGTGAAGACTGTGGCAAGATCTTCCCAACACCTGATTTGAGTCTGATCTAACTGCATGTACCACTCCTATGCGACCCCATCCAAACTTTCAAGGAAAAAGCTAATCATGAAATTCTCATCTTTAGACCACATCCCCATCTTGGTGCAGTACATTCTTAGGTGCATCATAGGATTTGTGCTGCTATCGAACTTAATGAACTCAGGCATTTTGAAGTCTTTGGGGATAGTGACGCTTGGTGCTAAACAGAGATCATTAATGCTTATAGAGCCGTATGGATTAGGCCCTCGTAGCATCCGGAACTGTGCTTGCATCTCCTTCTCTAGTTCTTCCTTTAGTTTCAATCGTTCTGCCTCCTTCTCCACTACAAGGTTGTTGTCATTCCCTGACTCATACCCCGGCTAATCATGAGGATCATTGTTTTCACTAGTCCCTTTGGTTTTGGTTATGACCTCGAGAATCTTTCTGAAGTCCTCCCCTTGTTCAAGCATCATGGTCTTCAAGTCATCGATCTCTTGGCTCAAATTCCTTTCATTCGCCATGCCTTCTAGAGGGGCTTTGGATCGCAACTCGTATGAGTTACTAGGTTTAGACGAAGTTTTCTTTGGAGGAGCAATGTTTGGAAATTCCTGCTTATCATAACAATAAGAAGTAAGACAATAAGAAAAAGAAAATTTTTTTCTTTTTTTTTCTTTTTTTTTTTTGTGGGGAAGGAATGTATCACCCATATTCGATAGCAATGATGATGGATCATGCTCTATTAGATAGAGTCCTTGGTGGATAAAAAGTATAGGGGAGAGTTCCTTCCACGATATACTTTATTGTCGACACTCTAGCAATATCAAAATCTTAACCCTTCTTGAAAATCCTTTGCTTTTTATTTCGCACAGAAGGAGAGAAAATCCTATAAAGCGATGCAGTAATAACAATGAATTAAGAAGAGAGGGTTTTGTGTAGAGGATAAAGAAACAAGTTGAGTCATAATTTCATTCCAAAAATTCACTTGAAAGTGCAAGTACATCATAAATTTGTAAAATCTAAAACCATCAATTACATCAGAAGATTGGTTCTCTTGCTCTTAAACCCCCTTGTAAGACCCTTACTCATCTTCATGAAATCTTTTATTCCGGGAGGAAGGTGGAGCATGGGATTCGCCCAAATTTCTTCTTCTGCTTTTTCGAAATGGTAAATGAAGTTCGGAATGTGGCAATTTAGCTCATCAACCATTCTTACATGTCTTTCTTTCAAATCTTCATTTTGTGCTTCCCATTCTAATGCTTGGGCCTTCCAAAATTTTCCGATACTTGCTGTTTGGATGAGCGTATCTCGGTATTGCATGGATGAAGCCCATCCACGATCACGACACTTTTTATTTGTACTAAAAGCGAGGTCAATTCTTCTAATTTATGCTCTAACTTGCTCTTCTCTTGCTTCTATTTATGCACTTCAATTATCAGCTCTTCTCTTACTTGTCTCTGCCAGTTGACTTCCATTATTAGCTCCTCATTGACTATTTCTTGCCGCTTAATTTCTTCGGTTAATTCATCCGTTTCTCTTGTAAGGATTTGTAAATTACCTTCAAGGCTTTGAATCCTTCTTGTGAGTGCTGCAGGAACTTTTACAAGGGCATCAGCCAATTCGTCTTTCAAATGTTCAACCAATTTTGCCTTCTTCTCATACTGGCTTCGAGCAATAACGGCTTCTAACTCTGCAGCTTGCTTTTCTTTGCTCTAAAAGTTGAATTTGAGCTCGAAAAACCTCCAACTGTTCAACTGCTGCAGATGTTGGGCAAGAATTGTTCTTCTTTTCTATGACTTTCTTAGGGATGGTCTGGGGCACCCTTCTTGCTTTTCTCCATGCAACATACTCTACAGTGTCAATCACAAGTGGTTTTCCTAACTCTGCTCTTCCTGCTATTCGGATATCTGCCCATGCTTCCTTAATATCTCTTGATAAAAGCTAAGTGTGTTCTCCATCTTTATACCAGAAGCATAATCCACCCAATCGTTCTTCTTGTGGCTTCCTTTTCATCCAGCAAAGTTGCTTGAGCATTGTTACTGGTGTGTAAGCTACATACCCCCTTGGACCCATGAGGGGTATATTAGGAAATTTTCTGTAGCTGTAGATGATATCTCCTCGTTCACGTCCATACCATGGGCACACCCATTTGAATGCCTTTGTGTCAATGTTATCAAACTCAACCCTCCATTCATCTTCATCTCTTGACTTTGTTGGGATCCGGTGAAAGCTTCCCAATGGCTCTGATGTACTCTTGAGGTGATTGCTAGCATACATGTGTGTGATAACCCATACATACAATAGGTGTACGCAGCATCGAAGCTTCCCCTTTGACTTTCGTTGGCAGAAATCTAAGGTCAGGAATGTCTCAGCCAACATGGCAGGTAACGGGTTCCTCTTTTTCCTTTCCACCGCAAAGAAGACATCCATGGCAGCTTGATCCACCATGTCAGGTGCAGACGGAAATATCACCAACCCATAGATGGCAAGTGCTAACACCCTTGCGAAGACTTTCCATTCTTGTAAATGCCCCAACTCTTTCAAATGTGCTTCCACAAATGCTTTGGTTAGCCCCCGAGAGTCTGTATGCCCTGTCAGTCTAATTCGAGTCATAGGTACCCCTAATAGCTCCCCATATTGCTCGATTACTTTCATCTCAGACAAATGCTCCTCTAGGCGTAGGTACACTGTGGAGTCTCTTCTCATTGGTAACTTCAACATATATGCATACTCCTCAATGGTGGGTGCAATATCAATATTGGGCAACTCGAAACATCTCAAGGCCAAGCTCCAATATTGAGCCAAGACATTGAGAGTGGAGGTCTCGACTAGAATGAAAAGCAAATCCAAGATAGCCCTATATTTCTTGGTAAAAGCCTTCTTTTCTTCAAAAGGGAGTGACTGACTCAATTGTCTTACATTTTCCAATGAGCTAACATTTATGGCTACATTGGACTTCTTCTTCCCATCGATGATATTGCTAGCATGTCGTACTTCTTTCCTTTTCCCTTAAATCACATCATCCAGCATTTAATCATCTGCATTGTGCATATTTATAATATGGGAAAAGAAAAACATTTGAGAGACAACAAAAATATTGAAAAATAAATTTTAATGGAGTCACCATCAATTTTTATTTATGAAAAAATCGGAAAAACCTTTTAATTTTGCAAAACTGGTCTTTTAAAGAGATTGAATTAAGGAGTCCAATTATGCATAGGGAAGGGTGGAAACTTAATCCCACTGCACCCCTAATACATCCGTTTTATAACGGTTACCTTAGAGTTTGTTATGCAAATTAATTAATAACCATAATAATATTTATTTTTTCCCTTAAGAATATAATAATTATTTCCAAAAGAAAAATTAAGCAAGATTAGTACAACAATTATTGGAGAAGAAAAATAAAATTGATAATTATTTACAAAAAAAGAAAGAGAAGCAAACTAATATAACACTTATTTACAAAAGAATAATATAACAATTATTTGCAAAAGAAAAACAAAATTAATATGATATATATTTACAAAAGAAAAGCAAAGCAAAACTAATATGGCGATTATTTACCAAAAGATCATAGAAGCAATATATAATAATTATTTACAAAAGAGAATATACAAAATTAAGATGATAATTATTTATAAAATAACATAAATGTAAAATTAATATAATGATTATTTGTAAAAGAAAAATTTAATACGATAATTATTTACAACAAGCAAGAAATGCAAGATTTATGTGATAATTATTTCGAAAAAAAGAAAAAGAAAAAGATAGATATACAATTATTTACAAAAGAAAAAAAAGAAAAAATTAATATGGTAATTATTTACAAAATGAGAGAAAAGAAAAATTGATATGATAACTATTCCCAAAAAAAAAAAAGAGATTAATATACAATTATTCACAAAAGAAAAGGAAAGTACCATTAATGTTATGATTATTTACAAAAAAAAATAGAAATTGATTTAACAATTATTTACAAACAAAAAAGGAAGTGAAATTAATGTTACAATTATTTAAGGAATTAAAATTGAACCAAATTTAAGAAAATTTAATTTTTGATTTGATAGAGATTATCTGCTCCTACGTATTTTCTAGTGCAATGAGGAATTTAAAATCACGTAGTTCTTGTAGAAAATGATTGTAGGTTGGATTAATTTTATTTATGAAAAGATTTTATTTGAGAAAAAAAGAAAGAAAACAAATCCACTCTTACACAGAGTTTAGGATAGCATAAGCTATACAATAAACCCTTACAATTTTCACAACCCTTGAGGATGGTTAAGCCATACATCACGTTAGAGAGTGTCGCATGGATAAAAAAAATTTAATTTGTTGTTTAAGTGAAGAAAAAAGAAATGAATTTTTAGGTATATTTACACAAAAGAAAAAAATAAAAATAAAAAATATACGCCAACAAAAAAAGGGCCTCAAAACTTTTTGAAGTAAAATTCAAAAGATAAAACAAAAGTAATAAAATATAATAGACCAAAACAAAAGTAAAATGGAAAGGAACACAAAATACTATAATGATAGTAGTGCATATAAATAACCCTTTAACAACGCAAAAGGAGGTGCAGAGATGAGGTTGTGTAGCAACGAAAAGGAACACGAAATACCATAAAGATGATGGTACACCATAGACAATGCCTTTAACACTAAAAAACGAGCTGTGAATTGCAGGATATATATGGCTGACGCATCATGAACGAGATAGAGAAGAATATGATTGATGTTTAGTGACTTGCAACCTCATGCCATCCTCGACGTACAGTGAATAAATTGTGAGTTTGAACGAATACGTGTGTGCGACAGTGTGTGTTATAAGATAACAATGGCAAATATCACATATATTTGAATAAACAACAATTTAAGATAGTGCAATTTACCTTGTTGATTGAACGAGAAATTCCAAAAACTGAGCTTACTACTCTTATGCTCCACGCCTACTTTCACAATTGCTCCGTTGTCTCCTTCTTTCCTCACTTCCAAAATCCCCCCGAAAAAAACCAGCCATTTCACCTCTCAATATTTGATCTATTTATAAGTGTTGGAGGCATCAATTATCATTAAATTTGATTGATTTTAATTAGAAATTTGGCCTTAATGATGATTGACGGATTTGATTTGATTTGGATACAAATACCAAAATTAAGATATTTGCCTAAATTTATTTTTACTTATTTTGATTTGATTTTGATTTTTTTTTTGTTAAAATATTTCATAATTGGGCTATTCTCTTATTCCAAAAAGTAAATGGGTCAGCTTTCTTTCCTTTCCCCTCTCTCTTTGTTTCTTTTTTTTTTTTTTTATCTCGAAAAAAAGATGGTGTTCACAACCCTTAATACGGAACACTATAGAAATTCTATCCATAATTCCCCTTATTACAGGAAATGCTCTTAGGTGGCATTTGGTATGGGGTAATCCATCTGGATTAATACCAATAATGTTTAATTAAATTACCTAGATCCATAACATTATCTTATTTGATTAGATCACATTATTGGCAATCCATATTTTCAAGGTAATGTATATTACCTCCTTACTAGTAATATATATAACCCCTTTGAAAGGTGTCTATCTGGATTACCACTAAAGTGGCAATCTATTATTTTTTTCATTTTACAAAAACACACACCCTCTCTCTAAACCAAATCCCTCTTCACTCGCATCCTTCTTTTCTCATTCCCAACTAAAGCATCCTTTCCCTTGGACGCTGTCATTGCCCACCACCACCCATCGTTGCCCACTGCCACCCACCACCGAAGTCCTCCCTTGGATCCTCTCTCTGTCCATACCAGCATGTGAAAGGTAAATGTTAGATTCTTCATGTATGTTTGTTCTTTTCCCTTCATGTGGTGTTAAGGGTTTTTTGTATAGAAATAGGGGTCTTTCATTGTTATAGAAATCTTGACTGTTTACGGTAATATTTCAAGATTATGTCTCGAATCATGAAGTGGATCGTTGAAAGATATTGATTTTCCAACTTTCATTTGATCGCATTACTTATCCTCTGCAATTAAAAGAACCATTTTTTCATAAAATATTTTTGTTGGGGCTTATCTTTGTGGCGTGTTTGTGTTGTTAGGAATTTCTTTTCAGGTCTAAAAATAATTGAGTTGAACGAATTTTGGTCATGGGTCAAGCCGCAAGTAAAGGAAGCGCTGAGGTAATGGTTCTTGTTCATGAAGGGATTGATAAGAATTTGAGTCTTTTAGAAAAAAGGGTTGCAATTGATGTAGTTGGTGGGGAAAAAGTTATCATAGACAAGTTCTTACCCAACTATAGCAAGACCAATATATAGATCATAATATGACAATGTATGACAAAATAAAGAAATGACAACTATTGTTAGATATGTTGATTCTCCATCATCTTTTTAGAACAATAGAAAATAAATAGGGATATCATACTACATATAGGGGTAGGGGTTTAGTACTGCAACGAAAAGAGAGGAACGGACAAAAATGGAGGTTTCTTTATTAAAAAGAGCCAATCTATTTGTGTCAAGCTGTAACACCTTACCAGACAAAGTACTATGCTTAAGTCATAATAATCTACCTGATAAGAGATTACGTGTAATACTGATTAAATTTCTCTTTTCTGTATTAGAATTAATTTCTCGCATAAGACTACCTGATCTCATAACAAAATTTTCTGCGTGATGGCGGAATAAATACAAATCAATCGATAAACTGTAAATAACTTAACATAAATAAAAATACAATAAGAACAGAATAACTGCAAACGGCGTCATAGATATGTATATAGATATCTGATTTCAAAGTTTGTCAAAAAGTACAAAGTGTCAAAATGAGGCCGCTAATACAAAATTAAACGGCCAGTACCTATGAACAGCACCCTAACTGGTCCCCATGGGACATTTCATGTACATTCCTAATATCTACCCATCCAACCATGACCCAAACTGTCAAAAGAGGGTCATTCTGTACATCTAACCCCACTACAGCATGCACGCTATCTAAACAGAGTCTGACGAAAGGAAACCGTTTGCCATGGCAGCGTCAGCTGGAGGGTGCCTGGCACTGGGGGCAGATGACGACGAAGAACTAGCCGCCTCGGATGGATCCTCCTCTAAGGTCAAGGCTGACGACATCGGTTTGTGGCGGTGAAGCGAGGAGGGCCATGGGAACTGGAGCTACTGGTGCGGCTGGTGCTGCTACTGGTGGTGGTGGAAATGGATGGGCCATATGAAGAGGTATAGCAATATAGGGGACAACAGGATCAAAAAGAGGATGCATAAGTGGTACAGCAAAGTCCCTCTGGAAGAAGAAGTATAAGCAGCGGCATCTACCTGATATATATACAGAATCTAGAAAAGGGTCGATGTGGATGTGAAGCTCAGGAAACTCAATGAATAAGACCCCGGTCGCTGCGTGCTCCATAGTCTGAGAATGACGCAAAATATATAACATGGTGAGAAATGAATATTTCTCAGTAGAAAATCCTAACTTCTATACATCTGTCATCATTTGTCATTCCAGTTGTTTGATTAGTGCAAGATTTTCAGATAGTACGGTAAAATGATAATATTTAATTTAAATACTCATTTGTAAAGCATACACCGAAACAAGTTCAATTTTAATTAACAGATATACTAATGTACTAAAACAGTAATCACAACAGAACGATAGCATGTTACGAATAATATACAGAGATCTAGAATAATCAATAGAAAAGTATTTACACTGTACATATGCATGTGGAATGAGAAGATGCATCTTATTCTTGGAGGCTTTTGCCTTTTATAACTTATTTCCATCCTTGGTCCCTAGGAGTCATTGGCCATATACTCCTGGGTAATAGTCCGCTTTTGGGCCAGAGGCTCGTTCCTATACAGAATGGCCGGATTTACTTTCCCCGACTTTCCCACTGATCTATTCCCCTTAATTTATTCCGGGGCTGGCCCAAGTGATGTGGAATTCTTTATAATGTCATGAATTGAATGCACATTTAACTTGTCTCTTTACTTCTGAAGTATTCAAGTTGTCATGAATTTCATAACTTATGGATTTCTTACCAAAATTTCGGCGGTATAACGGATCGAGTCCGCTTCCCCTTGAATAGTGCGGACAATCGATGCAGTTGCACAACTAATAATTTTAGTATAAACTAGCAAATATGTATAAACACTTATAACATCATTCAACAATTGCAAATCAAGCATTTAGTAGGTTCGACTTGCTCTTCCTGTTCTCGCCTGAGTTTGGCATGCTCCAATTTTTATTCAATTCAACTCATTAAATTCTCATTTTTGGATATGTTATAGCCTTATATGTCTACTTTCTACTCTCTTTAGTCCCATCTCGTTTTGAATTATATAACTCTAGATATAAACATTTTATCTCAGCCTGTCCTGTTCCTAGCCAGAATGGGGTTCCTATAGAATAACATTCATTAAAAATCGAAAACTAGATGGAATCATGCGAATTTTATATCAAAATGAAGCTAACACAACAAGCTTTAAAATGAGTTAGGTTTCATGTCATTTGCCTAAGTGGATTTTGAGTTATGAGTCTCGAAACGTTACCCTACTAGGCTGTCCTATTCTAGGCCAGTTTTAACCTAAGCCAACTTCATTGAGGTTCTGGGAACAAATTACAACGAATTAAATTCTGAAATTTTTTGATGTTCTCTCATGTATTAGCTTTCAAACCTTGTTAGTTGCACTCAATTTGAGGTTGTATAGGGTGAGTTACACCCTTCTCAACCCATGCTGCCCGGATGACTACCCAGATTTCTAGGTCTAAATTTAAAAATTCATAACTAATTATATACTAATCCAATGATCTATTATGATATATGTATCGAAAGCCCTGAATGTCTAGTTTCATTTAAAAATGGTTTAATCAAATTTAAACGGTGGTAGGCGGAGCCGTACGCTCCGCCGTACGGACCACCGAGGGAAATCCTATCCTGCTTCTAGGTTTGTCTCCTCCTTTCAAGCTATTTGCCCCTAAACCCAATTTTAATCACAACACACATGCAAAATCAGTCATAAAACATCATCATCACTCTATAAAACATTCAAATCTCAGATTAAGCATGCTCCTCATACAGCCCCAAATCAGAGAAACAATATAAGAAGTAGGATTTCCTACCTTGTCTTGTGTAATCTAGGCTGATTTTGTGTCTTTGATGGTGGTGGCTTGGGATGGGACTTGAAGATGGATGAAAATGGAGTAGAAATGAGAGCAAAGAGGAGAGAAAAAGATGGTCTTCAGCAGCTGAAGGAGGGTGGCCGAAAATGGATGAGGAGAAAAGGAGAAAAGTGAAGATATTTTCAAAGTAACTTGAATTTGATTAGTGGACTTAGCCTAGGTCAAAAATCTGATTTATTCCCCATCATCCATGGCTGTCTAGGCACCACTTGGGGGGGTATTTGGCTGAATCTTGTCTGTTGATTTTAGGGCACTCATGATTTAATTTCTATTGGTCCGGTTCCGACAATTCGAAATACCAAAATCTTACCGATTTCTCTTAAATCGGCAAATCGGTCTGAAATTTTTCTATAGGGGTTTCTATGCTCCTAATCTAATTCCATCAAGTCTAATCCATCTAAATCACACTTAATTTGACTTCGAGTGCACTCATGATTTAATTTCTATTGGTCCGGTTCCGACAATTTGAAATACCGAAATCTTCCCGATTTCTCTTAAATCGACAAATCGGTCTGAAATTTTTCTATAGGGGTTTCTATGCTCCTAATCTAATTCCATCAAGTCTAATCCATCTAAATCACACTTAATTTGACTTCGAGTAAATGTTTAATCAAGTTCTGATTAAACTCACTTATTTGATTAAAAACCGAATAATTCGATTATTAACGATAAATTTTTCGGTCGTTACACAAGCTACTTAGGAAATTAATAAAGGTGTAGATGTTATGCATGTTATCTATGTTTTCTAATAATGGTCTTCATTACTTGCATGTGTTTTGCGCCCACTTTGGTATTCAAAGTCTACCACTGCATATAATCTTGAACTACAATAATACACATGCATATGTTTTTGTATCTTATCTTTTATTTGTTAAACATAAAGAAAGAGGATGAGAGGTCATTCAAATTTCAAACAATGAATCAGGGGAGAAGTTATATTCATTTTGCTCGAGTTTTCGACCAATTTTATGCTTTACAAGATGATTTGTCCTTTCCTAGAGCGGTAAGGAAACATGTACTATCCAATTGAAAATGTCTGCTATGACTACTTCTTTGGCTTCATTCATATGCCCATATCATATTGCTAAATATTGGGCTAATGCCCATATCATTTTTTGAAGGTAGTATGATATTATAATAACATATCATAATAACATATTTTGAATTAGATGAATTTGAATTGTTTCATATTCTATCTTATTGATGCTATTTATCTTTGTTGTTTCTAGTTAGTGGGATGGATGAATCACAATTACAATTGGCATCTTTCCTTCTGATGCTTATTGACCTCCATAAAACCCTTGTTTCAATGCATGGTTTGTTAAAAGCATATTGTGCTTATTTGTTAATAAGAAGGAATAAGCAAAGAAGGGTAAGTGAGGATGATCGCCAATTTATTAGGGAGATTAGTTTGAAAAGGATCATCTTTGATTCTAATTTGGCATATATAGAGAATACGCGTATGGATCAAAGAAGCTTTCATAAATTATGTGATATGTTGAGAATTGTTAGGAGGTTATCAAGTACGAAGAATATGTGTATGGAAGAGATGATTGCAATGTTTTTACATATATGTGCTCATCATGTAAAAAATAGGGTAATCAGAAGACAAGTTGTGAGGAGTGGCAAGACTATTAGTAGGCATTTCTCTGCAGTTTTGAAATCTATCCTTCTTTGCTATGAGTTGTTACTCAAGAAACTTGAGCCCATATCAAAAAATTCAACCGATTACGTATGGAAGTGGTTTAAGGTACTTTGACATTGCTGAGAGATTTTTAATATATTTTGATAATTTTGAAAGCATTATATTAATTATATACTTTTTTTTTTGGGTTTTAGAATTGTCTAGGTGCATTAGATGGAACATATATTAGGTGCATTGTCCAAATATTGAGAAGCCAGTGCAGGAACAAGGAAAGGTGAAATAGCTATGAATGTTTTAGGAGTTTGCGGTCAAGATATGCAATTTATCTACATTTTACCTAGGTGGGAAGGGTCAGTCGCGGATGGTAGAGTGCTAAGAGATGGAATATCCAAACCAAGAGGTTTAAAAGTGCCACAAGGTAATAGTTTTAGTCACCTAGCAAACAAAAATATTAAAATTACATTGAGTTTGGGTTTATTTCTCTAATATAGTTTTATTTATGATAGGTTTTTATTACTTAAGTGATTCTGGATATACCAATGGATAACGCCGTATAGAGGTCAACGATACCATCCGAATGATTGGAGACAAAATCATCAACCTATAATAGAACAAGAGTTCTTCAATTACAAACATTCATCTGCTAGAAATGTAATCTAGAGATGTTTTGGATTTCTTAAGAACAGGATGGGCTATTCTCGGAGAAAGGTCCTTTTATCATGTAAAAACACATGCAAGAGTTGTCTCTGCTTGTGCTCTACTCCATAATCATATTAAGAGAGAGATGTCTGTCGACCCATTTGAGAATGAGGTCCCGGATGTCTCTCCACTAGAAAGACAATGGTGTTGTAGAAGACATGCAAGATTTTATTGATCATGTTTCAACTTCAGATGCTTGGAGTCAATTCAAGGATAATTTAGCACAAGAAATGGGGGATGAGTTGAGCTTGAGATTTCTTGATCTCATAATTTATGTAATTTGAACATTTCGTGGTAAGTGCACGTGTGTTTGTAGCCTTGTTTGATTCAATAATTAAGTCAAACTTCATTATTGTTAACTCATGTATAATGTAATTGGAACCTTGTTTTGGTTGTTTGAAGTTATGTAATGTTACAAAATTTTTATTTCATTATGTCAACATTATTTAGAATGAGATTTTAATTTATTTTGATTATATAGATATGAATATAGATGCTAATAAAGGTCAAAAAGGGACTCAAAGTAGAAAGAAGCATTAATGGATAGTAGAGCAAGATGCTTTGCTAGTCGATTGCATGCTTGAATTGAAGAATGATCCTTTTTGAAGTGCCGGAGAAGGTAATAATTTCAAACATGGATTCCTTACGCAACTTGAGAAGATGATGGAGGCACGATTACTTGGATGTGGCATCAAGGCTCAACCCCACATTCATTCAAGGCATAAGCTATTGAAGACACAATACAATGCTACTTATGATATGTTGTACCAATCATCGAGCTTTGGATGGGACTTGAATAGGATGTGTGTGACCTGCAAGCAAGACAACGGATCAATGGGTCAAGGTATACAAATAAGATGTTATGTTGTTTTTATAATTGTGTTGCTTAGTATATGGTTTATTATTGATTAGTCCTCCACTTTTTTGTTTTTGTTGTTACAAAGCCATCCGAATGCATCTGGTCTTCGAAATAAGCCATTTCCTCATTTTGAAAGTTTGTCAATTATATTTGGAAAAGACCGAGCAACAGGTCAGGGGGCTAAGGATCCTGCAAATGTAGTTGCTGAAATTCTTGTAGATACTATCAATCTCGATACGGATGTGGAGATTGGAAATCTTGAAGGTTTTGAGAGTGATAGCCCCGTATCTCAACCACCGACAAGTAATGCTACAAATAGGAGCAACCCTTCGACCCAAAGTCAATCCACCTTTAGAAAGAGAAAAGTTAATACTGAGGAAGCTCTCATAGGCTCTTTAATTGAGTCGATGAACAATATTGGAGCCTTCTATGAGAGTACAAGTCAAGGCATTCAAGACGTAGCAAGTTATTTCAAGAGTCTATTTGGTGGTAATGAATATCAAGAAAAGGAATATGAAGGATTACTTGCTATTGAGAATTTGGGTTTGAATGAGTCACAGATGGTTGAAGTAGGAGAGATCATTGCTTCGTCTCTCTCCACTGCAAAATTCTTCTTTTCACTGCCTATGGGTGCAAGGAAGACTTTTGTTTTGAAGAAGCTCAGTTTAAGTAGAGTCAACACTACTATTTTTTGGAGATAGACATATTTGTGAAATGACTTCATGTGGTTGGCTGATGGTTTTCTTTGGACTAGTCAAATTGTTTCTTTATTTTGAACACTCAGGAACAATTAACCTATGGTTTGTTATCTTTCATTTTCCCAATTAAGTTGTGACCATAAACTTTAATATGTCTTTTTCAAGAATTTGCTAATTAAATATACTTAGGAAGACTTGCAATATAATGGTTTCTATATTTTTTATTTACTTGTTGAACGCCATTTCATTCTTGCTTGATTAAATCGTGAAATTTTATTTATTGAGCGTCATTATATATGTAACATACAAATATTTGTTAACATTAAATACAATTTTTTTCCCCTCAGGGTCTCATATTATTATTGTTATTATTATTAGTAGTATCATTGTTATTGTAGTTATTATTGTTATTATTATTTGCATTATTTTTAATTTTTTTTTATTATTTTATTATTATTATTACTACTTTTTATTTGGAGGGTATTATGATAAAAGATATATATTATCTGATAATCTTTTTAATAAAACAAACAGGATAATGTGTATTGCCAATAAGATTACTTATACATACCAAACACTGCATTGTAATATTACCAGTAATTTAAAAAGTCGTAATATTTCTAAGTGGTAATCTTGATTACCAATAATCTTTTTAGGTAATCTAGCAAACGCCATCTTTAAGATAATAGTTATAATGAATTGAAGATTCCTCTAGGGGCCTATTGAGTGCCTTGAGTTGTGATTCGAGATTTAATCCAAAACGCATACGATGTGAAAACCACATATAAGGGGCTTGCGGATTTAAACAACAAACAGAAATGCAAAGAAAGACTGTTGACGAGGTCTTGATCAATTTATTACTTTATTTGGAATAGACCAACTGTGGGATTTTTTTTTTTTTTTCCGGTTAACTAACTATGGGACTTTATTCATATCATTGCAACCGTGCTTGTCGTAGGGTGGGAGACTTATTAAACTCTACGCCATTCAACAACCTAATGCTCACTCTGACAGTAACATAGATTTCAATGGAAACAAAACAGCTTATACTCAAGGTACGGGATGAATGACTAGTTTTCCAGCTGCTCTACGTGTTTCAAGATAGGATAACGCTTCAACAGTCTGAGAAAATGGAAACGGGCTCTTGGGGTCGAATACTGGGACCACCTTGCCACTCTCCAGGTAAGGTCTCAGTTTCTGTAACATAGACCCATCAGGAGTGATCATTATGAACAAGATAGCTGGTGGAATTCCAGGAGGTACTATTGTCACAACTTTGCCACCTTCTTTGAGAGCCTTGAATGCCCTGTCAGTCTGCCCTGTATTTGTTATTTTGAGAACCAAGTGTTAGTGTTTCATAAGTTACGTGACCAACATAAAAAATTTTCCCAAAGCAATACAAAATATATGTTCAAAATCTGACCTACTGCATCATACACTACGTCAAACTTTTCAGGCAGGTCTTCAAAGTTCTCCTTTGTATAATCAATTGCCAAGTCTACTCCCAGCTTCCTCAACAGTTCCAGTTTCCCAGTGCTGGCTGTAGCTGCGACCTTAGAGGCGCCAAAAACATGTTTGGCAACCTGCATGCCCGAAATAGATATACTATGATTAACTCCCAAATTCATCAGAAAACATCACAACGAGCCAAGATTTCGTTCTATCAAATTAGAGTAGGGGGCAAGGTCAAGTTAATACCATACCTGAATAACAAGGGTTCCAACGCCGCCGCCACCTCCCAGAACAAGGATAGATTGACCAGCAGAAAGCCCAACTCTCTCAAGGGCTCCATAAGCAGTCTCGATTGCTAAAGGAAGGCTAGCAGCTTCAGCAAAGCTCAAATTAGGAGGTTTGTGAACCAAACCTTTCTCCTGTGCAGTAGTGTACTCAGCCAAAGAGCCAACGTCTTTTGCCTCAACAATACCATATACTTCATCCCCTTCTTTAAACTTCTTCACTGCAGCTCCCACTTTGACCACCACACCAGCAACATCATAGCCAGGAACAATCTTCAAGCATCGCCCACAACATTAGAAAAACTCCATTTATTAAAATTCGAAAGTACTAAATTATTCCAGAAAACTTATTATGAAAAACATAAATTTCATCATATAAACAGAGTAAAAGCAGGAGGAGGAGGAGGGATGTCTTACTGGAAAAGGAGCGTCAACATCATTGTAACGCCCTTCAATCTTAGCAGAATCTATGGGATTTATGGCTGCAGCAACAACCTTGATTAGTATCTGATCTACCTTGAGTTCAGGAATAGGCAAATTTTGACTGAATTTCAGAACATCGGTTATCTTCCCATGTTTAGAATAGGCCCAAGCTTTCATGTGAGATGGTATTGCTGGAGTAGGAGTTGAAGCAGCAGCCATGATTTTGAGGTTAGAGTGGTGAAATATGCCTAGGCTATGCGATTAAATTCTCTCTTAACTATATGGGTTTCTCAAATGAGAAATACTTTTTATAACATCGGAGATAGGTAGATATTTTAAACACACAAAGATAAAAAGAAGAAAAAAAATTGAAGTATTAAAATTTTGGATATATACAAATAACATAACCCTTCTTAAAATTATATTTTTGAGTATCTCACATGTGCCATGGTTATAGAGTTTCTCCTAACAGTAAAGTTTTAGATAGTTGAATAGTCAACGACTTATAGGGACTTTTCTTTTATTTTGGTTACAGGATTAGAACTTAAGTGATTATAACTTGGTTCTTATTATTACTTATCAAGTTAATGTATTTAAGCCGTCAAACATATTGTATATGACATCATATTGATTAGTGACTATTCAAAAATGAAAAATATTTAGAGGATTTATTTTTTACGAGATATTGTGTTAATTTATATTCTATTTGTTATTGGATAGAATATAAATTTCACTTCAATAGAATTCATATTTTATTCAATAATAAATAAAATATAAATTGACACTATATTCACGAAAAATGAGTCCCCTGTCACTTCCCAAACTTTTATTCGATAAGTTAGGCAATAGAGATTTCGTAATTGCATCACCATACCGTCTGATATGTTTTGACAATTTGTTCGACTTTTCATTGTTTAAGAACGGGTGAAAAAAGAGTTGCAAAAAGCGTCACGGATGATGGGTTTTGGTGTATTGTTAAGCGTCACGGATGATGGATTATGGTGTGATGGATTTTGACAGATCATTATTTTTTCTTTTTCCTAGGAATAATATTACTTAAATAAACTACTATTTAAGTTGGTGACTTCAAAATTTAAGTCTCCTAAATTGCGGGTAAATTTGTCTGAGATTATATTATACTTTAAAAGTTTAATTGAGTTATATTAATAGTATAAAATAATTTTATATTATTAATTAATAAAAATATTAAAAAATAAAAAATTATAATAAATTTTTTATTATAATAAATAATTATTTGTATAAGTTGATATTTTTATTATTTTTATTAATTAATAATATAATACTATTTTACTTACTTTAATTGCAATCAACCGCTCTCGAATTTTCCAATTCATGTTTGTCAAAATTAAACTGTCCGATAATTTTATTTATAGTAACGACTGATTTCAGGCATGCTTGTCTCATTCATTGGCTGATTTGGGTTTGCAGATCCTGAAAGTGCCACGTGTTGTGTGTGGCAAGTTGCTAATCGAACTTTTCTAGCGGCTCGTTTATGTGGCATATAGCATTTCAGCTTCTCGGGCTATATATTATATTATATGCTATTTATTCTTATTCAAGTAACCTCAATCCATTGAACAATTCGATAATAAATACAATCTAATTTGTTCAAACAAATTTAGTTTAAAGGAATTTTTTTTCATTTATGAATATATTAGACTCATTAAACTTTGCGTAAAACTTTTTGATTTCATAAACAAATAATTTTTCAATCCGTGTAATTTATGGAATTATTTAATAAATAGTTTAAGTTATATTATTAAATTATAAATTTAATATTGATATTATTAATATAAAAGAATTTTATACAAATATTTAATTATATTTTATTATCCTGAAAAAAAATATTTAATTTTTACATTCATTACATCAAAAGTCTCATATATTACTAACATGTAATTGTATGAAAATATAAAATTTTTTTATCTTAATAGTACATTAAAATTAATTTCTTAAATTATTACTAATATGACATGATTAATATTTAAAGCGCTAAATATAAAAAAGCAAAACTACTATCAATAGCAAAAATACTAAACTAAATCGATTTAAATCAATCAACTTAATTGATCTCATTTCACATTATAAGTAATTAATAAGAGTAATTTTAAATATAAATCAATCAAATTTAAAATTGATATTACATTTATGTTTGATAATGTTCAATCTAGAGGTGTAATTTGAAATTAGTTTAATAATATATATAGAATAATTTGAAATCAATCTAATCAATCTACTATGCAATCTCATCAACGCGCCATCAGATTATTTAATGTATGTATTACGGGGCTTGCTATAGTGCCCGAGTAAGGGTGCTTACTTTGTTACTCTAAGATTTGAGAGGGTAGATATACTTTTTTTAAATAACACTTATGAATATTATATTTTGTTCTTTTTGTTAATAAAATATTTTTTATTTTTATTATTTTAATTTTTAGAATCATATATTATTTTAGAGTTTTAATTATTTTTTAAAATTTTTATCTTATCTTATCTTTAATTTTTAATTATTTTTTAAATTTTATTTTATTTTATCTCAAATTTTTTAATTATTTTTTAAAAAATCTTATTTAGCAAAATCTCTTCCTCTCGTCTTTATATAAGACCAACTCTATCACTTGAAAGCGACTTTCTTTTCAGAATCATAACAAATCACGAGAAAAGTAGAGAGTAATTGTGAATCTGTGAGAATTATTATTGGGGTTGACACTTGATCAACTCGTATTTATTTATACATCTCTTTGACCTTTTGTTTAATTGCTTTCACGCGCCTGCGCTCTGTCCCTCTCTCCCATTTATCATTCTGCATCCTTCTATTCCATACTACACTATATATTTCTTCACTGTGCAATACATATTCTTATTCAACACCATAACACCGTTAAAGCACAAACATAAAAACATAAGCGATCACCACAGCCACCATCAATCTTAATGAAAAACAGCCATAACCACTCCCAAAGCCATCAACTTTGACTGCCCAAAACCACCTCAACTTCGGAAACTCACCACCACCTCAACCTCCGTGAATTCTGCTAGTCTTCGCTGTTCTTCACCGCACCATCAAGCCGCTGTGACGCCCCGCCATCATACCTCTGCTGCGTGGCCAACTTGGCCTGATGGATGCCTATTAATGACGCACAAAAGTTCCTCTCTCATAGAAATTCAATTCTAGTTACAGGACTTTTAGTTTCTAGTTTCTTCTTCTTTTTTTGATTTATTCTTTTTATTAGTTATTTGCTTTTTCCTTTTATATAAAAAAATAAAAAATAAAAAGTTCAACGCTACTGTTTTGGGCGTTCCTGTTTTTGAGTGCATAGTCAACTTGTGGTCCATCCCTTCGTATATATTAAAAAGGAAATAAAAATTTAAAAAATCATACAAAATAAATTGTGTTTAGTCTTTTACGCTGATTTCATTTTATTTTTTTTGCCTTTTTGTTTTGTTTGATTTTGGATTTAAATAAAAAATAAAAAGTGTGGTGGAATCTTTTGAAAAATTTTAAATCTTTTTAATCCACATAATAATCTCTAACATTGATGTATGGCTTGACCATCTTCAAGAGTTATGGAAATTGTAAGAGTTTATTGTATATTTTATACTATCCTGAATCCTGTGCAAGAGTAGATTAAATTCTTTTTTTAATTTTTTTTTATAAAATCAACTCATCACACAATTGTTTTCTACAAGAATGACAAGGGCTTTGAATTCTTCATTGCACCGGAGGATACGTAGAAGCGGGCACTTTCTGTCAAGCCCAAAATTAAATTTTCTTAATTTTTGTTTATTCTTCTATTTTATATTTCTTTTTGTAAATAATTTTTTTATTTTGTAAATAATTGTTATAAATCGTTTAAAGAGGAAAAATAAATATTATTATAATTATCAATTAATTTGCATAATAAACTCTAGGGTAACCATCATAAAATAGATGTATTATAGGTGCAGTGGGATTAGGTTTCTACCTTTTTTTATGCATAATTAGACTTCCGAACCTAATCTCATTTTTAAAGAACCAACTTTGTCAAATCAAAAAGGTTTTTCTGGTTTTTTTTCTTAAATAAAAATTAGTGGCGACTCCATTGAATATGTTTTTGGTTGCCTCGTGTTACGACGTTATCCAGGTACGTTGTGACAGTTTGGCAACTCCACTGGGAATGGTTAGAGAGTCAAGTCCATTAGAGTTAATTATGCAAATAATATTAACTAAAATAATATTTATTTTTCCCTTTTTTATTGCTTCTTTTTTTATTTTTGTAAATAATTATTTGATTTTGTTTGTAATTATTTATCATTCAAACCATAGGATAACAGACTTCTTTTTCTTATTGAACCTTAGGATATCTGATTTTTTATTATTATTATTATTTGTATATATTGAACCTTAGGATAGTCGATTTTTGTATATCGTTTTGATTTTTTTTTTTTTAAAGGATTGTGTGTAGTTTTTGGATTGTAAGGTTTGTGTGCTCCCTTCACACACGTTACTAATCACTTATCTCACACACTAGTTGGGCTCTATACCTGAGTCTTGGAAACCCACAGGAATAGAAGGAGCTTTGACGAGGTTATTGTAAAACTTATACTTCCCTGATAGTCGCTGACTCTCCCGTTCAGATTGTTACTAGAATTGTGAGCTACCATATTGTGACTTCTATGTCTCTGTGGCCATACTCACAAAACTAGGTCCTTATCTTTTGGATAAGGGCCATCTGGGGACCTTAACTCACAGGGGTCTAGATCCGTCCAAAGAAACCATGCACAATAGAACAGACTAGTGGACTAGCCACATTAGGGTTCTGGCCTTAGAAATATCCAACCACTAGGTCCCACCCAATTAGGACAAAAGGGAGCATCCCAGAACTAAATATGCATATGTAAATGCACATAACTAAATCATGCAAGTGCACTTGTCTTTCTTATCTCTTTCTTTAACTTGCACCTTGAACTTCTATACTTGGTCTCCTAGAAGTGGATGGCCTCTCTCACTTTTGGGTAATAACCTATTTTTCAAGACCGAACTCGTTCCTATATGTGATTGCTGGGTTTACTTTCCCCGACTTTCACACCTACTTATTCCCCTTAAATTTGTTCAGGGGTTGGCCCAAGTGATCATCTTAGACAATATCGCCCTAGCCCACTACTAGGTGGAGGCTCAATACATCTTGCAAGTTCTTATTACTTTATACATTCTTACGTATGGTCATGCATGAGGGTGCTGAATATACTTGTGCATATGCTTAATACATATATCTTTGAGCTCCAATCTTCCACATCTAGGCGTTATGTATGGCCATCCCCAGGGGCTAGTATCCCATATAATAACATTTTATTTTCAAATATTCTTGCATGCATAATGTCCTCACATATCTAAGGATTTTCATAACCTAAATTCATAGCTTCATATCTTGCTTAACATTTGGTTCATAAGTCACTAGAAATCTGCCCTCAATTTAGAAATTCACCATAAATCTATTTTAATTCATTTTAATCTCAAATTTTACTAGCATGTAGCTCTGTTAGTTTCACTCAATTTTGATGTGTATAATTTAAGTTATTCAAGTTTTATTCATTACTGCCGTGTTTCAAGATAGACTTGTATATCTAAAATTAGAAAATCACTAAAAATCCATCTTATATTACTTTGCTTTGAAATTATATTGGCAAATACCCAAATAGACCCTCTTTCAAATGCAATAAGTTTCATTCAATTTGAGTAGGTAGAGCTTGAGTTATAAGCTCCACATTAAGTCTGCCCTATTTCAACCTAAATAAAGCGTAAGGCAATATTAGGGATTTAATGGGAGTAATCCACTTAGAATCTAAATCTGAAATTTTATAGGCATGATCCTCTATATGTTAAATTTCTAATGAAGGTGGTTGTACTTAAATTGAAGTTATATAGAGTGAGTTATGCCTATTATATCAAATAGTGGTTAGGATAGAGGGTGTTAACCAATAATATATTTCTAAAAATCATAACTCCTTTATCTCAAGTCTAATGGACCTATATTTTATATGGTTGGATTCGTATTCAAGTCAGGTTTTATATAAAATTAGTTTCACTTCAAATTAAATTTTATAGGGTGAGATATACCCCTTTATAGTACACACTAATTCTAGTTTCCCCTAAAACAACTCTTTTGTTTTGTGACCATTTTGGTTTTCTAGTTTATTCTTCAACACTAATCAACTTTCACCACTCTAAAATCACTAAAATAAATTATATTTTCATCATAAAAATCTCAAAATAAGTAAAGCAACATGAATGAGATAAAACCCTAATCCTCAAAGAATCATAAGATACCAACAACCAAGTGCAAAACTAAACTCAAATCAACATTTCATGACATACCATCATATAACCACTTCAGCAACATCATCATTCAGCTATTAACCATCATCTTTCAGTGATGAACCTAGGGTTTGGGTAGAGTTTGTGAGTTAGATATTGAGAGGAAACAACTTAAGATTTGAGATACCTACCTCAAGGTTCTTGAAGCCATGTAAGCAAAGAAGCCAAGAACAACTCCTAGCCTTCCTGTTCTCTCATGGCCGTCATATATGTGGAGGTAGGGAAGTTCCAGTTGATGCTTGATCATCAAATTGATAGAGGGGTTTGATAAAAAGGAAAGTGAGGATTAATTTTCATAAAAGGAGCAAGGTGTTTTGAGGCCAAAAAGGCCATCAACCATGAGCTTGAAGCTCATGGCTACGGAGGTGGTGAGAAAGAAGATGAAGAAGGTAAGACGATGGTGGTGGTAGCATGAATTTGAAAGAAAGGAGGAGAAGATGAAAGTGTTGAGTATTTGTCAAAGCAGTGGTGGCAATAAACCCACTAATTGGGGCTGGTGTGACTCATTTCTAGCCATATACTCTGGCTACTCTTCTAACAAGTCTATCAAATTATTATAGGATTATTTTCCTGGATTTGTCATGCTTAAAGATAACATAGAACCCTTGAGGATTAATTCAAGGTATCCGACTATTAATTCAGATACTCTGAGTTACTCAAGTTATTAGGTACTGTGTGAGTAATCCTACATTTTTATTTAAAACAAAGTGTAGAAAAATATCAGTTATAAAGTTATTACATGTATTTTAGTTGTCTAATAGTATCATAGGGCCTACATATTCCTAGAATTGAGATTGTTCTGCTAATGTCCCTCCTAACAACCATACATCTTTATTTACAGCTTTGCCATTATGGTTTAATAATTATAATTTTGACCTCTCTTTTACTACAGTTTACCTATATACAATTTTGCCCTTGCCTCAGGCTCAGGCTTCCTTTTTTATTGATCTACCTTCAGAATTGAGGATGTTACCTATACCTATGTGATTTCTCTTTCATACAAAATAAGTCCTACACTATTTGATTGTGCAGGGCTTAAGTTATAAGCTTCACATTGGTGCTGCCCTATGTAACCCTTTACCGCCTAGTAGAAAAATGTCACGACCCAACCCAGGCCGTGACCGGCGCATAGGGGATGAGTCCCTTAGCAAGCCTTGATCACACAATTTCTTAAAAATTTGGGTAGAGTCTTCTCTGTATTTAGGACTATTCTCCCAAATATAGAGCCTCTCCCTGCACAAAGGAACACAAACACACAATCCATTGGGGATCCAGGCATTCTCAGAATACACCTTACAGCACGCAATATAAAATTAAACTACTAAATTTACATTTATTCGTCCTAAATACATAACTTTAATTCTTTAGAAAACCAAATCCTTTTAAACAACTTTCAGTCAAACACATAATTCCAATCCTTTAGGAAATCCAACAATTTTGATAAATATAAATAAAATACAATAACAACAACAACAACAACAATCAGGACAAAGCCGGACCCTGCCTGTAGTACCATGAGCTACAATAATCTAAGAATTTTTCAAACTTAAACAATTTACAAAAATATGCCCTTGAACAAAGAAGGGCTCAACCAAATTATTTCGAATTCATTAACACGGACCGAAGGATTAGATTCTACCTGAACACCTGCAACTGAAAAAGAAAAGGAAATAACAGGGTGAGTTTATGAAACTTAGTGAGAGATAGAGTGTCCCTAACCCACATGAGACAATGTGCAACTTATAGATATTAGGATAATATGATAATATGTATAATAAAACCAAAATAGAAGTCTTATTTAAATATTATACAAATTTCCTTTTCCAAACACAAAGTCCATCTATTCCAGGATAATCAGGCAGGAATCACACTTAGGTGGCTCTTCCTTTGTGTGAATCCCGTAAACAGGCACGCACCACTATTAGAGTGGCTGTGAATATCAAGCACGCACCACACTATATATATGGCTATGAATAATAGGCACGCACCACTCCCTCAAGTGGCTGCGAATATCATAATCCAAGGTACACTAGGGTTAACGTCTACTGTCGTTAGCAGGCAGATCCCGGTCTAGACTTCCCAAGTCTTTCCTCATAAAACATACTTTACATGAATTCTAAAATTGTATCATTAAAGAAAGAATGAAATCTTTAACATCTTAATACTTCAAAAATTAATGCAAGTCCATAACGTTCTCTAGAAAACTTTTTGTTTAAATTCATACAAAATTATGCATAACTCATGTAAGGAGAAATTTCATACAAATCCATATACCCTTAAGTATAGCCAATCCTTTCATTCAAGTTTCATATAAAATCCTCAAGAATTTACTTTCTTTCTTTTCAAACAAGACAAAATCCAAAACTTTATTGAAAACCAATATAATAAACAGTTACCATACTTTCGGAAATCCAGTCATTGTCTCATGTGATTAAGTTGGAATATAGGCTACCAAATCAATTGCTCATATATAAATATATACTAAATACATTGGAAACTAGATAGGGATAAGCTATCTACTCACAATTCACCATCTCAAAGGTGAAATTCGATCCTACGGAGCTTCGGGCTTATATAGCGGTCATCGGAGTCATCTAGCACTATAATCACAATCATATAATTGTATATTAGCTTCTAACATGGAGGATTTATCCTAATCATACTCAAACTCCCAAAATCCCAAATTATCTAACCTAGGGTTCAAGAACAACTTCAATCCAAGCATAGGTTCGAATTTCTTGAAAAAAGGAGGGAGGAAGGATGTTAGGATTTACCTTTGGTAGTGGATTTTCGAGTTCTTCCTCCTCCAAGCTCTAAGCTCATCCATGGTGGAGGTAGAGAGAGAGAGAGAGAGTGCAAAAGAGAGAGAGAATAAGACAGATTGATGATAATTTTTCAGTAAATTGAAATGTTTAATTGATGTTTATAAGTGGTTTAAGTGAAGGAAGTTGATATGGAGGTGTTACGGTGAGGTTTGGGTGAGTTTAGAGAGAGAAAGAGAGCTTTTCGGGGGAAAGGAGAGAGAAAACATCGAAGAAATGAGAGAGAGAGCGTCCTAGAACGTTACATAGGCATCCGGTAATCGATTACATCTCCTTGTAATCGATTACCTACAATCCAGAAGTTGTAATCAATTACAAGACTTTGTAATCGATTACCAAAGAACATCAAGAACATAAGAACCCATTCAGCCATGTGTAATCGATTACATGTAAAGAAAACTTAATCTTCGTATATCATCTGCCACTGGTAATCGATTACAATCCCTTTGTAATCGATTACCACAGGGAAAAATGCAGCATCAGAAAAACTCAGAATAGACTCACAGATCGGAGACATGGACATCATACACTTATTTACATTTCTTAACTTTAAGTTAAATAACTTTAAAACATAAATATAAATAAGGAAATACCCCTCATTTGGATTCAATAAAAATATCCAAAAATTCAAAATCCCTAAGATTCAGAATCCAACTTTTGGGTTTTAGTACAATTCTACGAAAACTTGCGTTTTTCTAAACTTGAGAGTTAAAATCGAAGGGTTTACCCATTTCCTAAAATTCATTAAAAATCCCTCTTCAACTCATTGATGCCCAGGGAACCATTACCGAGACTTTTGATCTTAAGAAAATATTTCAATCCTATAACCCTCCAAGGAGGCATAGGGTTCAGACTCAATTTTTTAGGACCCGATATTGACAGATCACTGTAACTCATACTGGGGTATTACAAAGAATTCCCAAATTAATTGGGAACACCTCACAAGGAATTTAAAGCTGAAAGTTTACAACCTTATTCTCCTACTTGTTAGCTTTCTAATAAAATGGGTTGCACTAAATCTAAAGGTCTATAGGACGAGTTATGCCCATTAGATTACACACTGTTCAGGTTTATCCCTCTTAGCTCACTACCTAATTAAAAAATTCATAACTTATTTATTTTAGATCTAATCGATCTCGAATTCCATGTCTATACTCTCTTGTGAGTTAATTTCATTTAAATTTGGTTCCACCTCATTTTGAATTTCCTAACTTGAGTTATTTACTACAGATTGACTGCCATCTAGGTTTACTCAATATGACAAATTTTCTATTTTGTGTTCTTTTGATTCTTTAACTCAATATTATTCGCTAATCCAATTTTACAAGCTTTGAACCACTAGAACAAGATCATATATCATAATAAGTTGAAAACCTTGGCTTCATGGAACTTTATCAACATATAGTTAAGTTCTAGGAAACCTAACTTGGTTCCAAAGCTAGAAAAACCTCAAAACTTGGCTCCTTGAAACTCCAAAACTCTCCTAAACAACCAAGCACCAATAACTCCCTTTCCTTTCTCTTTGTGGCAATAGCTACTATTACCAAGGGAAGAAGGTTTTTAGCTTATTATTGGTGTTAGTGATGGTAGTGGAGCTTAGGCTTTGAGTTGTTTACCAAAAGAACAATTAGAAGAGCAAGAGTAGAGAAGGAAGAAAGCAAAAATGGAAGTAGAGAGGACAGAGAGGGCTAGCAGTTTTTTGAAGGAGGAAAGAGAAGATAGGCTCTTTTTGGTTTCTTTTTCTTTTATTTTGCCTTTACCAAGTTGATGAAGTCAATTTATTTTTTGTGGTCAAGATTTACTCTCATTTTTTTGACCATGTTGGTTAATTCTTAACCATAGAAATTGAATTTGTCATATGTTGATTAGGTTCTCTTGTATTTTAAATTCTTGCCAGATCAATTTCCTGCGTTCCACAAAATTGTTCTTAAAATTTTTACAGTACAGTTAAAATTATAGTACCGACAAAATCTTAACTATATTACACTATCACTTTTATTATTCTATGTTACCCTCTCCATTTATAAATTTAGTGTTAATTATACACATGGTTAGATCATGGTATTATATTACTACCTATCTTTTGAAAGAACTTTGCCCTCAAAATTCATTTACTACAAACCAACTAGTTCACACAACCAAACTAGTTCTAACAAATTTACCAATAGAAAAAGAGACAGGCAAGTCATAAGACAATTTGAACATAGACATTTCTAATCCTAACTACATAATCAGAAGAAACTCAAGAGCACATAGCACCTGAGTCCTACCATAGGGTTAAAACTTTACTGTTTCTTATCAAATCCTAAGGTTGAGCTACCTCCTTAACACTTAGGGTAAAGATCCTTCCTTAATTTTGTGCCTAGTAGCAGGTTGCTTGCCCTTGGTCGGACATTCTCTCTTTATATGTCATGGTTTGCCACTGTTGAAGCATACATTTTGTCTAGCCCAACATGGATTATCATTATAATCTCTTCCACACTTTGGGCATCTATGCCTTTCTAGCTGCTTCTGCAACTGCTTACTTGTACTACCACCAGGTTGGAATTGTTTCTTGGAGTATGAGGCGTCTTCAAACCCCTAGTCCTAGGAACCCAACCTCTTCTTAGTAGCATCCCTTATAGCTCTTGCAGTAGCAAGCTTCTTGTTATATTCCTCTACTAATCTACTCTTGTTCACAAGAGCAGCATAGTCTCTAATCTCCATCAGTCCTCCCAATGTCAAGATGTCTTCTCTAAGGTTGCCTTTGAATTTGATGCACTTCCAGCCTTCATCTAGATTGCATTGGTAGATAATGGAGAATTTGTAGAGTTCTTCGAACTTGGTTGTGTACTCTGGCACGCTTATACTTCCATGTTGAAGTCTCATGAACTCCAACTCTTTTGCATTCCTCATAGAAGCAGGAAAGTGCTTCTCGTAGAATGCATTCTTGAATACTTCCCAAGTGATGAGGATGTCAATGCCTTTGAGTAATTTCTTGGTATCAACCCACCAGAATTCTGCATCTGCCTTTAGCATATAGGTAGCAAAGGCCACCTTTTGCTCTTCAATATAGGTTAGCATGAAAAAGATCTTCATCACTTTGATTTATTCCTCAACTTGGTTAGGATTGAAGGTTCCTTGAAAGTTTGGTGGATTAGCTTTCCTAAATTCTGTGAACTTTAGGCATTCTAGGTCAACCACATTCCTCTAGCATTCTCATCGGGATTTCCTTCAAAGTGCCTCTCTAACCTTTCCATCATCTAATTGGTTGCAGCAGCTTGTTCTATCATGGCATAAGTCATCTCGTGAAAAGTGTCCATTATATTTGCCATAACCTTTGGGGAAGGTTCGCATTGTGGCCTACCTCGCCCGTCGGAAGCCATTAGTTCTTGATCACACCAAATAAAGATATTGGGTTAATCAGGCTCAATATTAAGCTAAGTGTGGTAACAACTAATTGCATTCACAGCTACGCAGTCATGTATATCTAACTCCTATATCCTATTTAAATAGATAAGATTCATCGCATGACTATCAGTAATACTTTTAGAGTATGTAGGAGCATAGTTAGTGTAGTCCTCAGGTCCAATTAGGATGAACTACTCTAATACCAAAATATAACACCCTCCTAAGTGCAACAAAATACTTAAGTCATAATATTACACTTAGGAGTTGCTACTAATAAATTAGCAAACCATGTTTTACTACTTACTATGCTTTGGGGAAAGATATCGTGCTAATTGTCCTGTCATACTGAATAAAATATAAAAGGGTGAATGGAGAAAGTAGAAACTCCACTTGAATACATAAAAACCACATCATGGTCATATTTACTAATTTACATAACCAAACTTCTAGTCTCACTTAACAACAATTCAAAATATATATAAAAGAGCTCTACTAAGAGCTTCAACAACAATATTGATTATCCAGTACTAATTACATATAATCCTATCAAGAAAAAGGGCTTCGGTGTAGCAAAACGTTCTTCGTCCTAGCATCTATCTCTTGTTGTCCAGTTTTGTAGTCTTTGCTATCACTGAACCCTTCTTGTCAGGATGCTTCAATCTTAATCACATGGCCCCGGGAGGATCATTGCTATGATCAACTGAGCCGTCTAGAGATAGCACGGAAACACACAGGAGTGAGAATTATAAATTCTCAGTAGGCAGTTCTAGCTAACATATACAGTGTCATCATTGTCACCTCAATCACTTCCATTTATTATAAAAGGTGTGATCATACCATAATAAAAAAAAAGATTCATTTTTCAAAGTTCCAAAACTATCCTTTTACAGTAGGCTTCTTTTATTTGAGCATTTAGTCTAAGACTCATAACATTCACATAATTTACATTAGTATATAATTAGAATAGAACATAATATTGGAAATGAATGAATAAAATATTTCTCCTTATTTATGTCTCAATACTCTTGTCTCACTATGCTTCCTTAACTTAAATACTTTCTTTGCTTTCGTAGTCTACCTTACTTTCTTAATTTTAATACTTATTGTTAACTTATTATGCCTTAACTTAGGTCAAACATCTTTCTCTGGCTTAAGAAAAGGGATCTGGTAAATCTTTTAAGTGGTATGGTTCACTCTCCTAGGTGATAATATAGCTAAGCATTATGTCTTGCCATCCTTAGGGGGTCTACTTGTATCTACACTTGAGCATTACATACCATCGTCCTCAAAAAGCAGCCTTACACATGCTTGTGCGTTATGTGTTGCTGTCCTCAAGATGCAATCTTCTTCACATGACTAGGCGTTACTCTCTGTTGTCTCTAGAATATTAACTTACGCCTGCCAAAGTGTTATGTATCGCTATCCTCAGTGGGCTAATTCCATCATACGTGATCATGTCATCCTAGCCCACTACTTGATAGAGGGCCAACAGATCACTTAATTAACTTATGAGATTCTTATGCTCATAATATATACTTTTCATGCAACTATATTTTCATATAACCTAGCATGATTACATCTCACGCTCATACTAAACCTTCATGAAAACTATCTGTCAGAAATAAACTTGATGGAATTCTGGCAGCATAACGAGAGGTCTCTAGAAATTAGAAATAGTATAATAAACAACCAGTAATCCAAAAATACAATGCCAATAGTAACATATAGTAAGATTCCAATATAAATGTGGCCATATGGAACACATCAAACTGCCCTAATTTCACAAAGTTCAAGCAAATGAGTATGTCATATCTTATGCCCAAGAATGCACAAATTCAATACATATACTCAATCTTGCCATTAGTTTTGATCTCAAGTCCTTTGGCGTCCTTTAACTCAAGTTATAACCACATGTATTACAAGTTAGTTTATGGTACTTCAAATTTATCCATAACTTCTAAAATATGCCAAAATTTCATTTCAAGTCATTTTGATCTCAAATTTTACAGGCATTATACTCTACTAATATATTTTCAGGTCTCTTTAGTCCCACTTAGTTTTGAAGTGTATAACTTAAGTTATTTAGGTTTTCCCTACTGCTGCCATGTTATCAGATAGACTTGAGTAACCAAATGTGAAAAATCAGTAAAAATCCATCTTTCATCATTTTGCCTTAAAAATTTATAAGCTTATACCTATGTAATCCCTCTTTCATACGAAATAAGTCCCACATAATTTGATTAGGCAGAGCTTAAGGTACTTTACATTGGGGCTGCCTTGTATAACATTTCTGCTACCTAGCAGAGAACTTCAATTCTTTGGGATCACCTCACAAGGAATTTAAATCTGAAAAATTATAAGCTTATTCTCCTACTTATTAGCTTTCTAACAAAATTGGTTGCAATTAAATTAAAGGTCTATAGGGTGATTCCTCTCAACTCATTGCCCAATTAAATCATAACTTATTCATCTTCGGTCTAATTGACCTCAAATTTTGTGAGTATATTATCCTATGAGGTAGTTTTAATTTAAAATTGGTTCCACCTCATTTTGAATTTCCTAACTTGAGTTATTCACTACAGATTGACTATTATCCAAGTTTACTAAATATGGCACATTTTCTATTTTTGGTTCTTTTTGATTCTTTAACTCAATATTATTCACTAATCCAATTTTACAAGCTTTAAACCACTAGAACAAGATCATATATCACCTTTTTTAGCCCCAGATAAGTGTAGTAAAATAAGTTGAAAACCCTAGCTTTATGGAACTTTATTAATTTATAGTTAAGTTCTAGAAAAACTACCTTGGCTCCAAAGCTATAAATGTAACACCTTCCTAAGCATAATACCATGCTTAAATTATAGCATTACACTCAGGAATTGTTAATAATACATAAACGGACCTTTGTCAGACAACAACTTTTGGCCGTCTTCACATCTCAAGCAACTTCGTCCAGGATTACCATATTCAATATCTCCTGAGCTATCTGGAGATAACATGGAACATACATACAGGTGATAATTACAAATTCTCAATATGATATCCTAGATTATCACATACAGTGTCGTCGTCATCATCATCATTTCCAGCTGCTTCAATTTATTTAAGAAAAAGTGATCATGTCATATCAACTATAAATTCCATTTGGGTGAATTACACTGACCTCCCTTGAGGTTCAGTGTAATTACACCCGACACCTCTCTATTTAGATATATTACACTAGCCCTTGTATTTCTCTTAGGGGACTAAGTTATGAGTTCCGAGTTATGAGTTACCAAGTTTCAAGCTAAACCTATCTTTTAACATGATAATTCACTTTCAAGTTCCAAGTTCTGCAATCATTCCATGATAATTCACCCTGCTACAGGCGTAATGATCTCGGAACTTGGAACTCAGAAGTGAATTATCACGTTAAAAGACATGTTTACCTCGAAACTTAGTAACTCAGAACTTGGCCTCCCATTAGAAATAACGGAGATCAGTGTAATATGGCTAAATAGAGTGGTGTTGGGTGTAATTACACTGAACCTTAGGGGAGGTCAATGCAATTCACCCATTTCAGTTTATAAGGTTCAAAAATATCTTTCCAAAATATGTTAATTTTATTCACACACTTAACAATTAAGAGAGTAGTGCCATGATAGAAATAAGAAGAATATAAGTTATACATATGCAGATGTACATCATGAGATCATGCAAGTGCATTTGTCTTTCTTGGCTTGCTTTAGCTTTCTTTAGTCTTTACTGCCCTTGGATAGTTAGATCTGGAAGTGAGCTCAACTCGTGATCATCGTCACACAGTACTGACCCGCAAGGGGACCTACATGCCTCTAAATTGGAGTAACTCAGCTGGCCAACTGCCTCTAAAGTATAAGGACCCAATAGTCTTAACTCCCTTCACAGGGAGGGATCCCATAACTGCCTCTAAGTGAAGGGACTCATATGTCATCTTTTTAACTACCTTCACAAGGAGAGACCCAATAAATGCCTCCAAGTAAAGGAATCTCATCTTGTTTGTTAATATTCTTTTTAGTTCATATGCTTATATATTCATTTATGAATATGCTTGAGAGACTTACAATCATGATACATAATTCATATATTTCTGCAGAGTATTTGGCAACATAACAGCTGAAACATGAGGCTTTCCAATATACAGACAGTATAATTATAGCCAGCCAATCACAGTAATCAGAATCATCATAGTAATATGCCAATATCACATCATTATGATAAGGAATTGCATAAGTAGTTCAGCCATTGGCTTCTCATGGTTTATGGAGCTTCTAAATCTTGAAGCTTTCAAATTGTCTTATTGTCCTCAAATTTGCCTGAAATTCTAAATTGCACTAAAATTTCATTTTAATTCATTTTAATCTAGAAATTTAATATGTTGAAGCACTGTTAGTCTACTTTTAAACCTCTTTGATTCCACTAAATTTTGAGATGTATAACTTGAGTTATTAGGGTTTTACTCAAGGCTGTCCTATTTCAAGACAGACTTTCACATCTAAATTTAGAAAATTACAAAAATCCATTTTTGCATCATTTTGATCCAAAATTTGTGTCATACTATACTTATTTGAACCATCTTTCTATCCCAACAAATTTCACTTTAATTGGGTAAGTAGAACTCAAGTTATGAGCTCCTTAAATGGGCTGCCTTCTTTCCATCCAAATAAATCATATGTCAATTTCAAGGAATTACTGGGAGAAATCTACTCATGATTTGATACTAAAATTTTATGGAAATGTTCTTCTATGTATTTCCTTTCTAAAAGCATTAGTTGCACTCAATTTGAGGTTATATAAGGCAAGTTACATCCATCATATCACACTCTAGTCAGTAAAGAGAGTGAAATCCAATAGGTAACTTTTAAAAATTATAACTACTTCATTTTAAGTCCAATAGACCTATAATTTAAATTGTTGTATTTCTCTTGAAGTCTAGTTTCATCTAAAGTTAGTTTTACATGAATTTAAGCCCTACAAGTTGAGAAATATCATTTGCTGTAAGGACAATTATTACGGTTTCTCTCACAGCTTCTCTATTTTTTGTTTTCTCTTGATTCTTTGATCTATCCTTTAACCCAAACCAAGTTTTTCTATCTTGAATCACTAGAAATGAGTCATATTAGCATCATACAAGGTCAAATAAAGGATGACACAAAGAAACCCTAATAGCCCAAAAACCATAGAAACAATAATATCTAAGAAATCCTACCTCAAAATCAAGTTGGTAGCTCCTTAACTTGAGTCCCTGAATGGCTCTATAGGGCTCTAAGATGATGGTAACTCCTTGATGGCTGAGGTTAAATGATTCAAGGGAAGGAGGTTTATGAGCTTATTTTAAGGTTCCTTGAGGATACACAAAGAAAGAGTGAAAGACTTGATCAAAAGGAGGCGAGATCACAAGAGTTCTTTAGGTGGATATGGAGGGGTTGAAGAAGAGAATGAAGATGGTAAAGAAAATTGGAGGATGAATACATGAGGGGATGGCTGAAATTTTAAGGCCAAAATGGGAAAAATAAACTCCTTCCTTCATAAGTTGGTGACTTGCTCCTCATTGATAGATTCCAACATGGATTCAAATTTTCTTAAGCTTCCAATTGTGTGGCCATTCTTTGGCCAACAAGAGGGGATTGGGTGGCAAATTTCTAGCCAAATATTCTAGGTTTTTAACTTATACTGATACTATCCTACAGTATAGACTCCTATCAATTCGATTCTTACATTAAAAGATACCATTAATAAGATGTTTTCCCCTGGCTAGCCAAACATTACTAATCTTTTCTATAAAAATTATTTTAAATTCATCTTACCCAACATTTCCTTATTATTAATTAGCTTGTAATAATGTTAATTAGTTAAATTGGGATGTTACAATAAACATCTCAAAACTTGGCTCCTTGAAGCTCCAAAACTCCCCTAAACAACCAAGCACCAATCCCTCCCTTTCCTTTCTCTATATCGTAGCAGCTACTATCACGAAGGGAGGGAGGTTTTTAGCTTATTTTTTGTGTTAGTGATGGTGGTGAAGCTTGGGCTTTAAGTGGTTTACTAAAAGAACAAGTAGAAGAGCAAGATTAGAGAAGGAAGAAAGCAAAAATGGAGATAAAGAGAAGGGAGAGGGCTGGCAGCTTTTTGAAGAGGTGAGAGAAGAAGATGAGCTCTTTTTGGGTTTCTTTTTCTTTTATTTTGACTTTATCAAGTTGATGAAGTAAATTTTATTTTTTGTGGACAAGATTTACTCTCATATTTTGACCATGGTGCTTAATTCTTAACTACATAAATTGAGTTTGTCACATGTTGATTAGGTTATCTTGTATTTTATATTCCTGCCAAATCAATTTCTTGCATTCCAAGAAACTATTTTTAAAATTTTTACAGTGCAATTAAAATCCTGGTATCGATAAAATCTTAACTATATTATATTATCACTTTTATTATTCTACATTTCCCTTTCCATTTATAAATTTAGTGTTAATTATTCCTTAACAGTGTTAATTATACACATAGTTAGATCGAGATATTACAGACACTGGGTTTCATTTTAGGCTTGCTTCCTCCACTTTTCTTGCATTGAGTGTTTGTAGACTGCCGAGATGAAGATCCATGGGAGTGAGATGTGTGGATACTGGTGCTGCTAAAACATCACCACGTGTGGGGTAGCTTGTGGGGCCATTTTTGGTGGTGATGGTCAGAAAGTTGTTGTATCTTGTGTTGTTTGAATAAATTAGTATTTGTGTTATAAGGTGTTTTGAACACAAGGTTTGGTTATTTTTTGGATCTCTTTGTTTCGATTTTTGTTTTTAGGTGTGTGTCTTCAAAGTTTCCTAGGATGCTGTTTAGTGGGTTTTTTTATCTAGTTTTTGGGGGTCTCATAAGTATTTGTGTAGGATTTCTAATGCCTTGTATTGCTCCTATCTTTTTAGAGACTTTTTGAGCTTTTATCTAATTATATAAAAAAAAAAAAAAACTCGTGCAGGACCATTTTTCAGTCAGGATTGGCCAGATATTGCCTAGATACAATTTCTTTTTATCATTTTAAGACCACATAATAATGCCCAAAAAAATAAGCATTACAAAAATATTCCCATAAATACTATCTTATTATACTTTTATCATCCTACCTTAATTCATTGTTTTTTTTTTATCACTTAAATTTTATTTCAAGGCTAGTTTCTCTGTGTGTGTGTGTGTTTTATACGTTAATATAAAACTGTAATATACCAATAGTAGATCTAGCAGAAGGGACTAGTCAAGCATTACATATGCCGAATAACTATTCAAATCCTACCTGGGAAATGTGCTTAGACTTGGTGTTTGATCATGACTAGAATAGTATCATGCTCATCATTGGTAGAAAGATACTTGCTTAAAATTGCTAAAAGCGCCAACATGTATGTTGTTTCCACTGTAAAAGTGCCAACACATTTGACGGCTTCACCATGGAAACGCCATCAAGATTGGCACTTTTTTTTATTAAGGAAAATAGTAATTGGTACGAAGCTTTATACAGTCTCCATATTCGATATGAGAGTTACTTTTCTAAGATTTAAACTAACAATCTCCTCTTAAAGAATCGACGTTGTTTCTCACTTCAACAAATCATTTTAAGTTCGAAGGTACGATTTTGTCAGCACAATGTTATGAAGCAAACTCCTTAAGCATATATTATTTCGTTAGCGACCACCACAAATCATATTAAGATAATGCCACATATAACGGGCTTTCACACAAAAACACAAATGAATACTGTCCCATTAGCAAGTTCGTGCCGCAGTTTAATTAAAATGGGCAAACCAACAAACGATGGTACACCGACAAACCATGGTACATTTATCAGACCATTGCAACCGCATCGATGAGAGATTTATTCCACTCTATACTCTCTAACTGAAACTAGGTAGCTTTAGGTTGTAGAGAACATTCACCAATTTATTTCTGATTCTTTGAAACAAACCTTAAGCCACCGACAGCAGCATAGATTGCAATGAAACTAAAATGCTTATGTTCATGGTATGGGATCGATGACTACTTTTCCTGTGGCTCTGTTTGTTTCCAGATAGGAAAATGCTTCAACAGTCTGAGAAAATGGAAACGGGCTTTTGGGGTCGATTATCGGCTTAACCTTGCCGCTCTCAAGGTAAGGTCTTAGTTTCTCTAAGATAGACCCATCAGAAGTGAGTATGAAAAATATAGCAGAAGGATATCCGGGTGGTGCTATTGTCACAACTTTGCCTCCTTCTTTCACAGCCTTGAATGCTGTGTCAGGTAGCCCTGTTTTTGATTTTATGGAAAACAAGTGTTAATGTTACTCCATGATACGGGTCCAACCTCATAAACTTCTCAAGGCAGAACATAGGTTCAGAAACTTACCTACTGCATCATACACCACATCAAACTTTTCAGGGATGTCTTCAAAGTTCTCCTTTGTATAATCAATAGGCAAGTCAGCTCCCAATTTCCTCAGAAATTCCAGTTTCCCAGTACTAGCTGTAGCTGCTATCTTGGACGCGCCATAAACATGCTTGGCAAGCTACCTCAAAAGGGCCAAAAAAGTTACAATCACAGGGCATGAAATATCAATATGGAAGTATTAAGAGAGAGATAGCAATTATATGCTGTACAATCTTTAGAGATTTTAAGTTATTGAGTGGTGTTCATACTTAAATGAAATCAAGAAAGATAATTACACAAAAATAAAGATAAGAAAAGATAAGCAGTCACGAAGTGCTATGATTCTAATTGAATTCAAGCTGAGATAATGTAACTCCCTTAATCACAATATACAACATATTCGTCTCAACAAAAGTTACAAAGTGAAGGTGGTTTATCGTGGAATATTTTGTAGTTTCTGTTCATTTGAAGTTGACTTTACGAACCACATGAATAGAAGCACAACCATCATGACAGGGCCATCCAAATGCTTTAAAGGATGTAAATGAGTTTGCATATTGTGTTATCAAACACTGACGTTGTGGTAGATCATATTCATACCTGAATAACGTGGTTTCCAACTCCACCAGCACCTCCCAGAACAAGGATAGATTTCCCGGCAGAAAACCCGGCTCGGTCAAGGCCCTCATAAGCAGTCTCAATAGTTAAAGGAAGGCTAGCAGCCTCAGCAAAGCTCAGATTCTGTGGCTTGTGAGCCAATAGTTTCTCTTCTGCAGCAGTATACTCTGCCAAAGAACCAATGACCTTTGGATGGTCCAAAGCTTTCTCATTGATATCACCAAAAACTTCATCCCCAACCTTGAATTTTTTCACCTGACTTCCCACTTTAACCACCACACCAGCAACATCATATCCCGGAGCAGTCTTCGCACCCGCCACACAAACAAAATTAAATAGTAAAAAGTGAAAAAACAGTTATTTAGCATGCGATAAATCATCAAAAAACCTTGCAACTTCTGACAAAAGATGAGATCTTTTCCAGTTTCACTCCAAATTCTGGGTTTTACCATGACTAAGCATGAGCAAGCAAGCGAAAACTTACAAACTCATGCATGTTATGGTGTAAATTTTATGGACAATTAATCAAGTAAGAAACAGTAAAGAAAAACCATTATTTTGAAAACTCTCCGGCAAATGAAGCTAAAATTTTGAAGAAGAGGGGAATTAAGGTCTTACAGGTAAAGGGGAGTCTGTGTCCTTGAAAAGTGCAGCCATTCTCTTATAATCAATGGGGTTAAGGGATGCAGCAGCGACCTTGATGAGCACCTGGTCATCCCTTACCTCAGGTATAGGCACACTGGTATCAAACTTAAGAATATCCGCAGAGTTGCCATAGTCTGAGTAGGTCCAAGCTTTGATGTGTGTCGGTAGGGCAGCCATGCTCGTGCTGGTGAAAATAATGCAGCGTTGAGGAGTGAAGGGAAATGAAAACAAGGAACTCAAAGGAGAATTCAGATGAAGAGAGCCTCTGCGCGTATGTAACGGTGACTCGCTATGGCCTATGGTTATGGTTTGGAGCACAAGAGAAGCAAAAAGTTTTGAAGATAAAAATATTACTATATTAGTATTTATTGAGTACAATGGTGGACCTTGCTTGTATTGAACTATCGAGATACTAAAGTAGCAGTAATTGAGATTGTTGAGACAAGTACTAGATGACTCACAAAATTTTAGGTATTATGTATCTAGACATCCATTCGGCTAAAGAGAATAAAATAGTAAATAAGACGGTAGGCAAGCACTATGCGCCATTGACAAACTGACTTTAGATGTAACACCTTTGGAATTGTTGGCCATCATATCAGCTATTATACTTAGCACCACTGTACGAGGTTTATTAGATTTCAATTAAGCTCATTTGAATTAAGTTAGTTTATCATAGGATAAATTCTTCCGATGCTATTTTTTTTTTATAAAACTCGAATCTAATATTTTATTTAAAAAAAATATGTATTAAGTAATTTAAATTAACCAAGTGTTGGTATACTTACCTTCTCTTTAATAATGTGAAAATGTTATCTCAAAATAATAAAATAATAATAATAATAATATGAAAATGTGACTAATAATTAAGGCTGTGTTTGTTTCTTATATTATCGTGTTATCTAAGAGATTCCTAACTTGCAAACAAGAGATTTCCACTATGTCTAAAAACTTTACGAAAAAAAAAAAAAGGGAAAAAAATACTTAAGTAACAAGAGGGTCAAATTATAAATTTTGCTCAACTAAACAAAGACGCTGGCGTAAGTTCTTTTCTTCTATGGACTTGGTAATTTATTTCCATTATGCTTCTTTCGGACAGCATAGTTACATGACTCTAAGAAGCAGAGTCGGTTCACCTGCGAATCTGTGGTCCTCTATCTTTGCAAACTTCTAAATATATTCTTCTTGATTAAACTAGTAAAAACAATCTGAAAAAGACTAATATCTAGGTATATCCAGTCGACTTCTTACTAACCATATATAATGAATCTAATATTATTTTTTGGTGATGAATCTAATATTATTAAAATTAAAATTTTAATGATTGTGGAATTATTTTAAAAAAATATTTAAAGTTTAATTTGAAATTAAGCACTCTAATAGGTCAAATAATATATGATTAAAATGAATTCTTCTACAAAAATTATAGTTATTAATTCTAAGTTACTTAGTGTTAATAAATCGTAAATATAATAAATAAAATATTATCAAAATTAAAATTAATATTGAATAATATCTTATAAAATAAGCTACTTTTAATAAGAATTGAGTGACTATAAAAATTCCATGTATCGTCAATCACTTAGTGTTAATAAATTATAAATATAATATCATTAAAATTAAAATTAAGTTTGATGTTAAAAGATAATTTATATATAAGTTACTGTTTAGAGAGAATTGATTCACTATAACAATACCATGTAACACGAGACTTGCTAACGAAACTGTACATTTCATAATAATATTAGATAATTGTTGGCACCAAAAAATGATTATGGGCTAGCAAATGATGAGATGTTAGGCCTAGAAGAAAAGTGGAATTCAGCTTAACAAGATGATAATTATCATCACCTGAGAGATGGTAAATAAGGCTTAGAGAAAAGGATCAGCTAAAAAGGAGAATTGGGCTGGAGCAAGAAAGTAGATCCAAATGTCAATAAAGGTAGTTGAAAAACAATAACAGTTACCACTATTGAAAGCATGGGTGCATGGAAGTTCAATCGAAGACCACTATGCGCATGAAAAGAGAAAGTGGCGAGATTTTAGAGAAGCTATAAAAGGCCCATGCACAGAGAAGAAAAGATTCAGATCAACACACATCATGTCATTTTAACTATCAGCTTTTATTTTCTACTTTTTAGTTTATTTTTAGCTTTATGTCATTTCTTTAATTTCATTATTCATCTTCAAGGTTTTGTATGAGCTCATGGTTGATTAATAGAGAAGTTCAGGTTTTTATTCAATTCTTTGTTGACCGATCTTGCTCAAAGGCTTCCTCCTGTGAACCGTCTGAGGAGTCCATTTGCTAAGAAGCAGAGTACCCTCTTTAGCCTAAATCATCTTAGAATAGGTAATCTTTGGGATGTTGTTTCTCGGATAAATTTCTTCTTAGAGATTTAGTCGATTGCATTTTCATCCAACATAAAATTAGCACACTCGGTGGGACCATCAGGGTCAGGTCAACGAAAGTTTCCTGTTCCGGGACTATATCATACTTGGCATATAAATTTGAGATCTAGAAAAGCAATCAACATGAGTTCAAAAAAAAAAAAAATCCAAGTTCCACCCCAAGGCAGAAAGCAAGGAGGCAATCAGATACGTATGCGACAGCCTTGACTACACACCAAAGGGTGATTTTAGAGCGACCAAATACGATTCTTGCCTCTCGGCCATAAAGGATTCAAGTTCTACCACAAGGCAGAAAGCAGGGTGGCAATCAGCTACATATGCAGTTGCTTCAACTACACCCCAAGGGGTGATTTGAGCTTGATCGAATATAGTTGTTACCTCCACCACGAAGACTTGACGACCTTTCACGATGTGACTAGCTCTATGTAGGCGGGAGCGAGGAGAGCGATGGTTAGTGATGTTTACATCCTTTATCGGCAACAGATTGAAGCAGGAGTAAATGATCTGATGCAAGAAGTATCCAAGCAATTGGCTAAAATAGTAAAGCCAATGGTGCAAAATGAGTTGCAGATGTTTCAGCAACAACAAAAGGGAATGTGGCAAACTCGTGGTCAATCAGCTGAGTCTATATATGCAAATGTACCTGAGACTAATAATGAAACAATGACCTATCTTTGGGGCACCAAGGGCTAACTTGGGTAAGTATAGATAATGAAAAAGCCCCGAATGCACCAGCAAATTTGGGATTACCGATGAGTATCTGAGGGTTGGGGAATGGTCTCAATAGCAATAGGAAACAACCTATTCACACAACGGTTGATCTAGTAAATCAAACAAGTTAGCCCCAGGGGGATAATCAAGGGAGTTCCTATAATCCGAGGCTAAACGTTCAGCCGATTAGTGGATATCCCATCCATCCTGGAGGATCTAAGACACCAACGTATGTGCAACCGCCAAATTATTTGTCTTAGCTCATGAATATACCCCAACGACCAATGTATCCTTTACCGCACATGCAATTGCTGCATGGAATCCCTCAAGGAGCTGAATAACGGGGCAATTAGCAGGTAGCACCTGTTTAGCCTCAACCTTGTGTTGAGCCGAGGGGGATTGCGCCTTATCTTATTGTTGCAAACATGATTACTGGGCTATGAGAAAGCATTTTGGAGTACAGCTATGACCTTTAGAAAGGCTTATTTATAGGAAACCATACCTAGATTAGGTAGATAAGGTACAATTTTCAAGAGGTTTTAAAACCCCAGATTTTACAACCTTTTCTGAGGAAGATGGCAAATTGACAATGGAATATGTCATCCGATTTATAGCTCAATGCGCTGAAGTTAGTTAGAATGATTTTGTAAGGTTAAAATTGTTTCCTGTATCCTTAAATGGGGCAACATTCACTTGGTTCTCAACATTGCCCCCAAACTCTGTACAAAGCTGGGCCGACATGGAACGATTATTCCATGATAAATTTTATAAGCCACAACCTGAAGCTTCTGTCCTTGATTTGCTAGGAATCAAATAGCATGCAAACGAGCCTGTGGTAGAGTTTGTGGAAAGATTTATAAAAGTTAAAGGGAAGTGCATCGTCGAATTTCTAGAGGCTGAATGCGCCTCCATTGCTGTGAATAATATGAACCCTCAGCTGAGAGAAAAGCTCATTGTCTCGGAATATTATGACCTGGCTCAGCTCTCTTGGAAAGCAGCTCGAGTTGAGCAATTCATAATAGAAAGAGAGTAGAGGAGGTCTAACATAGCAAGGCCTACAGGCTCCCAATTAGTGGCTGTAATCGACTGTGATTCAGCCGATGAGGAGGAAAATGAAGAAGAAGGGGCAGGATAAAGAGAAATTATGATAGCTGAATTGCTGGGAGGCAAGCTATACACCTGTCCTACTCTTACTCCTACCAAAGGAAAAAAAAAGGTCAAAACGGAGGAAAATGAGGCATTTCTGTTTGACATTGCAAAACAAATCAAATCTTTGACTTTTTAGTCAAAGATAAACAGATCAAGCTTCCAGAAGGGCATAAGCTACCTCCAACGGATCAAATTCAAAATTTAAAATATTGCAAATGCATAATTCATACTCACATTATACGAATAACTGTACAGTTTTCGGAATGTGATTCAAAAGGCCTTGAAAGGAGGAAGGTTTAGACTTGCAAATAAAAAGGGAGGTGGGATGACTATTGATACCAATCCATTTCCGTCAGCCACTGTCAATATGGTTTCCATATCTACGGAGAACAAACATACCAAGAAGGAGGCTTCATCTATCCAGCCCTTCTAATGTTATAAGCAAGTATGGAGACCAAAATCAATGGTGGTAAAGGAAAAGACCAGAACCACGAGTCATGATACATCCAGAAAGGTGGAGAGGAAAGAATGGATGCCTAAGATACATGGCAGCTCAAGGACTACGGGACAGCACAAACAACCTTGACTGAGTGTATTTCAAAGGATCAGTTCCCTCAACAGAGCAGTCAGCTGAGGGAAATGCAGTATGAACACCCTCGGCTGAATGTGTTCCAAAGAATATAATTTCCTCAACAAAGAGACCAACCAAGGAAAGGGTGGTATGAGCAGAAGCAACTCCCTCAGATCTCTGATTATCTTGTGCTTAGAGATTCCAAGCGGGCCGTGGAGGTAAATTATAGTGAAGGAAGGTCTTTGCTGAGAATCACGGTGAAAAATGATGAATCGGCTAAAGTGGCAAGGATGATTAAGCCAAAGGTTGAATCTAAAAAGGGAGAGTGGTCCGTAAATAAGTATGGCAAAGGAAAGCAGCTGGAGCCACAACCTGTTCAACTGACAAGGATGTAGAAAAAGAGGATGCAAAAGAGAGGGTCCATCTGAAGAATGAAAAACACAGCGACAATGTCAGATCTAGTTAAACATGTGGGAGTAGCAAAAGTTGTTAGCCCAAAGATGGAAGTCACGAAGGAATTACAAGGGCAGATTCAGGACATGAACATTGTTCAAACGGCTGAGACATCAGCCGAGAGAATATAGATTCTAGAAATAGAGCTATTAGAGAGTTTGATTGATCAAATTCTCAATGATGATGACCTGCTCATTTTGATTGATGATCTATACGAGGGTGTGAATTTAGCTGCTACCATAGGAGTCTTGCCTGCTGAGTTTGTTGTAATAAAGAATCAGTCAATATGGCCAGATGGTGACATTTTGGCTGAAGAAGCTGCATGGGCCACCTTAGCTGATGAGGAAGAAACTATAGAAACTCAGCAGGAAAGAACAGAAGGAAAGGATAACAGAGAAGGAGTCATTAAGTTCGAAAGACCTTAACTGGCAAGACATTTAACGCCACTATACATAAGGGCTCATATTGATGGAACACCTATTAGCCGAGTATTGATTGATGGGGGTGCCATCATGAATTTTATGCCAGTACGAATTCTAAAAAGTTAGGCAAATTTCAGAAGGATTTCAAAGAAACCAACATGAAAATGACAAACTTCACAGAGGAGAGCACAGATGCTCTAGGATTCTATATTGCCGAACTGACTGTGGAAACCAAAACATCCACCATAGTATTTTTTGTTGTGGATGCCAAACCAGGATACTCTTTGTTGTTAGGAAGAGATTGGATCCACTCAAATATGTGTGTTCCGTTTACCTTACATCAGCAGTTGATGTTCTGGAATAAGGACAAAGTGGAAGTGGTGTCTGCAAACCAAAAACCATTCTCAGCCGATGTTAAGGTAACAGAGGCGATGTATTACATCCCTGAATTTCACCCAATAATATGGCCCTCGGGAATCACCCAGGATGCTATTCAGCCTATAAATTTCACCAATCAAGGGTTTAAGATCCAAATGAATGGTGAATATTTAGAGAGTCTCTAGAGTGATATGCCGAATAATGATGTCTTATCGGATGGACTCCAGGATGAATCAACTACAATAGCTATAGTAGGGATTAGTCCTATGGAGTTTGCCGATCAAGATGGCAATGTTTGGTACTTGGAGGGAGACGTGAGGGCAGATGAAATCGAGAGTGAAGCTTTGGTGACAGCAACTCCAAGAGAGATAAAGTTTGAAAGGTGGGTTAAAGCTAGACATCTCAGGCCCCTTTACATCTCAGTTCATAAAAACAAAGAGCCTATAAGTAGAGTCTTAGTTGATGGAGGAGCTGTAATTAATGTAATGCCTTACAGTACGGTTGAGAAGCTCGGGAAAAGCCATAAGGACCTCAAAAAGACTAATGTGGCCATCACCAACTTTACTGGAGAAAAGACTCTGGCACTAGGTGTTCTTATTGCCGAGCTCACAGTAGGGTTCAAAACCACTAACACATTGTTCTTTGTGGTGAATGGCAAGCCAGGGTACATTATCTTGATAGGTAGAGAGTGGATTCATGCTAGCCGATGTGTGCTTTCCACACTCCACCAGCAACTACAATTGTGGAACAAAGACCAGGTTGAGGTAGTGAAGGCAGACCCACTCCCTTTCGCAACAAATGTGAGAATGCAAGATGCCATGCTCTATTTTTCAAAGATTGAGCCTATTTCTTGGCTTGAGGATGTTGCCCTAGACTCTATCAAGCCGATCGACCTATCATTGGATGGGTTTGAGGTTACGGTAAGGGCCGAGACATGGCCTAAATCAGAATCCGTCAAATGGATAGTCATGCAATAGTAGCAAAAGATGCCCTACAACGGCTAGCCTTGCAGTCAGCTGAAACAAGACTAGAAGACTTTTTGTTTCAACAGGAACTAGCCGAGAAGGGCAATAAGTCATAGGAAAGAAGGAAGATCAAGTAGCAGATTTGTTTATATCCCCTATCAGGAGAGAAATTCCAAGCTTTGAGACCTAAGACCCCTTAATCGAAGTTAACCTTGGAACAATCAATGAGCCGAGGATGACTAAGATTAGTGGCCTGCTTAACCAAGGTGAACGAGATCAACTAGTTCGGCTGATAACCAAGTATAAGGATTATTTTGCATGGGATTACCATGAAATGCCTGGATTGTCTAGGGAATCGGTTGAGCACCATTTGCCTATCAAAGAAGGCTTTAGGCTATTCAAGCAACCATCCAGAAAATTAATCTAGAGTTAATGCCAAAGATAAAGCAGGAAATAGAGAGATTATTAAAAGCAGGTTTTATTAAGACTGCTAGATATGTACAATGGCTGTCGAACATTGTGCCTATAATCAAGAAGAATGGCCAAGTTAGGATTTGTATACATTGTGCCTATTGTAGACATGTTAGTTGATGCCGCATCAAATAATGGAATCTTATCCTTTATAGATGGTTATTCTGGATACAATCAAATATATCTAGCTAAGAAAGATGTGCATAAAACTGCATTTCGTTGCCCATGAGCCATTGGTATTTTTGAATGGGTGGTTATGCCGTTTGGTCTCAAGAATGCCGAGGCTACCTATCAAAGGGCAATGAATCTAATATTTTATGATTTGATTGGACAATGTATGGGGGTTTATATTGATGATGTGGTCATGAAGTCAGCCAATTTCCAAAACCATTTGGCTAATCTAAAACAAACATTTCTCATAATGAGAAAGCATTCGCTAAAGATGAATCTTGTCAAATGTGCGTTTGAAGTCTTGGCTAGAAATTTCTTGGGTTTCTTTGTCCACCAAAAAGGGATTGAATTGGATAATAATAGAATGAAAGCTATATTGGAGACCAGGCTCCCGAGGAATAAGAAGGAATTACAAAGCTTGATAGGCATAATAAACTTCATGAGGAGATTTATTGTTAACTCGGCTGGCAAAATGAAGGCTTCTTTACCATTGTTAAGGCTTAAGCAAGTCGAGGAATTCATGTGGGGGAGTGACCAGCAAGATGCTTTTGAACAAATCAAGAAGTCCCTAGCAACACCTCCGGTACTAGTACCACCAGTATTTGGAAGGCCCCTCAAATTGCATATATCAGCCGCTGAGGACCCCATCGGAAGCTTGTTAGCTCAAGAATCAGAAGATGGAACCGAGCAAGCTATTTACTATTTGAGTAGGTTGTTAAATGATACCGAAACTAGGTATATTCCAATAGAAAAATTGTGTTTATCCTTATTCTATGCATGTACAAAATTGGAGTATTATTTATTGCCTAGAGAGGTATTGGTGGTCTGTAAGGTAAACATAGTAAAGCATTTACTAAATCGACCAGTCCTCCAAGGGAGATTAATGAAATGGGCTATTAAGCTAAATGCATTTACTCTAAAACATGTACTGTTGAAGGCCATGAAAGGACACGTACTAGCCGATTGATTTCTTAGCATAACATCCATGTATGGAGGTATAGAGCCCACTAGCCGAATGTCAAGGGTATGTACAAATTAGACCATAGACTCTAGTTTTTGATGGCTGAAAAAATCAAAAAGGAGTTGGTGTAGGAATGGTAATTACTAGCCCTAAGGGGTTGAATAAGAAGTTTATGTATCAGCTAAATGTCCAGTGTTCCAATAACTAAGCAGAATATGAAGCTCTCATAATTGGCTTAAAACTGCTCAAGTCTTTAGAGGTGAAGGCTGTACAGATTATGGGAGATTCACAATTAGTGATCAACCAATTACTGGGAGAGTATAGATATAACAGCCCAACATTTGAGGGATATTTGGAAGAAGCCCAAACTTTATTGGAGTATTTTGCCGATGCCTTAATATCATATGTTCCCAGGGCATCAAATGAAATAACAAATAATTTAGCACAGTATGCCTCTGGATATAAGTCCATGACACTAGATATCAATACTGTGGAAGATGGAGAAAGTTTGGTAATTGACCGTCAGCCGAGATCATCAGCCGATTGGAGGCAAGAGTTAATCCAATATTTAGCTAACCCGTTGGTTCAGGTGGATTACAAATTTAAACAAAAAGCATTAAAGTATACTGATGGTGAGTTATTCACAAGAAGTCAAGAAGGGGTATTGCTCAAGTGATTAAACAAGGATGAAGCTTTAAAAGTGATAGGGGAAGTCCATGAAGGCGTGTGTGGGGCTCACAAATCTAGCTCTAATATGAAATAACTAATCTGTCGATATGGGTACTATTGGCCAACTATCACAGCCGATTGCTTTGCATATGCTAAAGGTTGTAAGGCTTGTCAGCTCCATGGACCCATACAAAGAGTGCCAGCCGAGGAGTTACATGCCATTGTCAAACCTTGGCCATTTAGGGGTTGGGCGATGGACCTCATAGGCAAGATATATCCTCCATCTTTTAAAAGACATACTTTCATCATGGTTGTCACTAACTACCTCACAAAATGGGTGGAGGCTCAGCTGATGACGAGTGTATCACAAGCTAATGTAATAAGGTTTATTGAAATGTAAATCATACATCGGTTTGGCATTCCAGAGACTATAACGGCTGACCAAGGTACCATGTTTATAGGGGATAAGGTAAAAATGTTTATGCAAGACTATGTGATTAAACTCATTCACTCGTCATTGTATTATGCAGAAGCTAATGGTTAAGCCGAGGCAACTAATAAGGTATTAATCGACATGATTAAGAGAACCGTTGAAGATCAGCCAAAAAATTGGCACGAGGCATTGTCCACGGTTCTTTGGGCTTATAGAAATGCAAAGAATAAAGCTATAGGTTTGACTCCTTTCAGATTGACCTTTGGCCAAGATGCAGTTTTGCTTATGGAGATAAATGTTAAATCATTAAGAGTGGCAAAACAAGCTAACTTGTAGCCTGAAGAATACTCTTAGGCCATTTTCCAAGAATTGGAATCAGCTAATGATGACAGAATTATGGCCTTAGAGAGTATTAAGCTAGATAAGGAAAAGGTTGCGAAGTCGTACAACAAGAAGGTAAAGAGAAAACAATTTGCCGAGGGAGATATTGTATGGAAGGAAATATTGCCTATTGGAACCAAAGATCCTAAATTCGGCAAATGGCCTCCAAATTGGGAAGGTCTTTACATTGTTAGCTAAGTTATATATGGAGGAGCATATAGATTAATTAGCATGCAAGGAAAAGAATTAACTAAAAGCATCAATGGAAAAATTTTAAAGAAATATTATCTATCTATTTAGGAATCAATTTCCAAATGAGTAGTCAAAATTAATAGCCATAAGTCGGCTTTGTAACTCAAATTGGAAATGCACGAAATGTAAAATAACGTCCTAGGATAAATTTCAGATGGGGTAGGAGTTGCATCGGCTGATTTGCCATCCGCATCAAGTGATTCGGCTTGCTCCCTTGCTTCAGCCGAGTGCGTCATAGTAGATTTGGCAACCGTCTCTGTAGCTAATTCTTCTTCTAGAAGTGCGATTAAAGCATCCCCATAGCAGACTAGGATATTGTCTTGTAAATCTTCCGGTTTTAGTTAGGGAATCGAGAAGAAGCAGAGAGTGCCCACATAAGGAACAACAATGAGAACTAAGATATTGATCGGTGTCTACGGAACAAAGCAATAAATGTGAGAGAAGAAGTTAAACCCTAAGAAGTACACACAACTAAACAGAGTTGATATGATTAGCTGAAGGAAGAGGCGACTGAGCTGCTTGGAATTTTGGGAATAGAGAAGCCCAAGAAGATTCAACCTCAACTAGACCTTTGTTGTCTACCTCTACTGCATGCTCCAATGGCTTCTACTTCTCAGCCAGAGGCACAATCTTGTGATCAAGGGCCTTAGCTTGGGAATAAAGTTGCAGTCATTGAGCATCCTCAGCCTTAATTTGAGCTTTCACACTGGCTAGTTCAAGTTCCAGAACTCCTAATTCAGCTTGCAGCTTGGCAATCTTTTTGTGGATGGATCCTATTCTGTTAGTGAGTTGAGTTTGCCACTACTGGTGTTGGTCTCGGCTGGATTTTACAATGTGATATTGGGACAAGTAGGCATTCTTCTGTGTTTTGAGAGATGTCAATTTCTCTAGAGCTTTAAGTCCATCATCTCGATGGGATTTGAACCTACAGTAGTTTGACACAGCATGTCAAAAAATCAGGGCAATGTCATTACACGCCTGCCGAAGTGAAATAGGTACTTCAGCTCTTTCGAATTTGGACACCTTTAGAAGAGAGTGTTCCAATCTAGCCTAGGCTGCGGAATCCAGAGGAAAAAGTTGTTGCAATTTTTCCTCAATGATCTCTAGATGCTGCTGGACTGGTAATGACGAAATGCTGGGAGGTTGAGTAATGGGAGCGCTGAAATACACTTCCAACTCCTCATCAGGAATCAAAGAAGGAGAGGTTGGAGGCTGCTGAGGTGAGCTGCTCGGCTCATGTGAACAAATCTCTATTGTTGGACTCCTTGGTTGGATGGTTGGCTGGTTGGCTGGTTATCAAGAAAATCAGCCTCAACTGAGATATTTGCTGATATTGTTGCGGTAACAGGAGAAAGCAGCTGGACAATAAGATCGGCCGTAGTTAGTTCACTTAGCTCAGAGGACAGAGGTTGCTCCTATACACCAGCTGAAGAAGGAGCCGAAAAAGGCTAAGGCCAAGAAACGCCTTTGGACCTCCTCTTTAAAGGCCATTCCTCTCGCCCGTTTTCTTCTTTAGACTCAAGAATAATGGCTTTCCTTTTCGAAGCCTTAAGCTTAGAAGAAGGAAGAGGTGGAGAGCTTAATTCAACTCGTTTATTGCTTTTCCTTTCCTTCTGCATGTGAGCATGAGTAGGGAAGAAAATAATAACCTTGGTAAAGTATCAAGAGTAATTTACTTACTCTAAGGGGAAAAGCATCTTGTGGAGGATTTGCAGGAGGAGCTGCAACCCTCAAGGGAGTAGCCAAGACAATGTTTCTCGGGCTCTTTTGAACTGGAATTTTGTGTTTCTATTGAGAAGGGACATGAGTCTTTACATTGCCACTTTGAGATCCTGTATCACACATATTATAGAAGTAAGCCAGAAACAATGGATCAATTGAAAACACATAGGAACTGAGGTAGGTACCTTGGACAGATTTAGGCAGAGATGCACCAGCTAGCGTGGGAGCGGCTGTAGAAGTCGACCGTGAAGCCTGAGAAGATTTGTGATGGCTACCACTTATCAGCTTAGACAAATAATGATCAAGAGCAAGTAGAAACGCCCGATTGAAGACGATGGTCCACTAATTGGCGTAGGCTGGCACTATCCCGGGGTTGACTACAAAGGGCTTAAAATGGAAGTGAGTCAGTTTACTGTTGTTGGTGGACACCAATTGCTTCATCTAAAGAGGCAAAAATGCAGGCCCGGTATCATCTGAAGCTACCACAGACTGATAAGGAGCAAGAATACCTTGAATTAACCCAAATTGTTGAGCAAAGCAATTCGGATTATATGGTTCAGCTAATAATTTGTTAGCTCTGGCGTTGGGACGAACTCCAATCAACATATCTCAGCCAGTCGAACCTTGCCTCGATGAGAGCCACTTCAGCTAGTTCTTCCACCGAGGTAGTCAGCAAATCCACATGAACCCAAGCAGGACCATAAGAGCGATAAAAGAAGAGGCAAATCTCTAGGTATAGCCGAGGAGTCATCTTGAAAAGCTGATCAGCTAGTTGAAAGGCTGAGAAAGTGGAAACTAGTATAGTCTTGTAGCGAAGGCTATAAGTTGAGGCATCTCAAACAGGTTCCACAGTGATAGAGCACTCACGATAAAACTCTAGAAAATATTCATTTACCCATAGAAACAGGAACCAGATTGGACCAGGGATAGCCTTGTTGTCTTGGACTTTCAACTGATCTACCCACATCTTAATGCCCACATATAAAGAGGACAAGAATAATGCTTCTAAATTCACTTGCCAACTCGAGATGATAGCCAATAGATAGTAGGAGAATTCATTTACCATGGAAAGTGACTTGCTGAAGAGGAAGAACTTACAAAGCCAGAAGAAAAGGAAAGCATGATGCTCAGTTTTGCTCACACCGCCTTGAGTGCACCGATGCGTCTCCATGTACTTGCCATAAGCGGAATTTTCTTTAGACACATGGCAGCCAAGTTCATCGAAGGCTTCATCATAAAGAGATGAGATATCTTCTCCGATAATCGGTAGCCCCAACATCACAACCACATCAAATAAAGAAACGGACATGATCCCAAAGGGGAAAACAAAAGCTTTGATGGATGCATTCCAGCAGCCAAAAAGAGTAAGGAACATATCAATATTGGGGGAAAAGCTGAGCTTGGAAAGCATAATCATATCGTAAATGCCCCAAGTCTTCCATTCTTCTCCACTTTGTTCTGAGACTCTGTCAAGCCATTATAAGTATTCTGGACTTGGTTTGGGCCAGCCGCGAAGTTCTTTCGGACGTAAGGCAAGAGAAAACCAATCCTCTATAATGGGGAATTGAAATCCATTAGGGAGAATGAAGGATTCTATAATATGAATGTACGGAGGGTGTTCTGTGCAAACTGGACCAAGATATATGTGCAATGAGCTCGATCATGAGGAATCAAGAGCTCGTCTCCAGGACCTTCTTTGAAGATGAATATTCTGTTGGGTGAGACGAAGACGCCATTTGAGATGACTTCGGCTTGCTAGCAAGATTCTTGAGGGCTTGAAGGGAATCCTGAACCTTGTCTATTGATTGAGAAGAATCTGAGGATGAGCTAGTGGTGGGGCTCTTAGAGCTTGAGGAAGATGAACTCTCGACTGGAACTCAAATGGGTGAGCCACTAGGGTTTTCAGAATCAGAGTGTTCAGAAGACATTGGACAAGGTAAAGAGTAAGAAAAGATTAAGGAAAGATGGAAATTTGAGATTACTCAAAAATTTGAAAGGTTGTTAAGAAAAAAAGAAGTAAGAAACTGAATCGTGAAAAGGGAGCAAACAGATATGGAGTGGAAGAAACTGTAATGGTAATAATCTTTAATACATTACCTAGTTGAATAAATAGCCTGCTAATCAGCCGTCTAATAGGTAATGTATTGGGGGGCATATGTTGACACCAAAAAATGATTAAGGGCTAGCAAATGATGAGATGTTGGGCCTAGAAGAAAAATGGAATTGGGCCTAACGAGATGATGATTATCATCAGCGGAGACATGGTAAATAAGGCTTAGAGAGAAGCATCAGCTAAAAAGGAGAATTAGGCTGGAGCAAGAAAGTAGGTCCAAATGTCAATAAAGGTAGTTGGAAAAAGGTAATGGTTACCACTGTTGAAAGCATGGGTGCATGGAAGTTCGGCCGAAGACCACTACGCGCATGAATGGAGACAGTGGCGAGATTTTAGGAAAGCTATAAAAGGCCCATGTACAGAGAAGAAAAGATCCAGATCAACACACATCATGTCATTTTAACTATCAACTTTTATTTTCTATTTTTTAGTTTATTTTTAGCTTTATGTCATTTCTTTAGTTTCGTTGTTCATCTTCAAGGCTTTGTATGAATTCATGATTGATTAATAAAAGTTCAAGTTTCTATTCAATTCTCGTTGACCGATCTTGTTCAAATACTTGCCCCCGTAAGCCGTTTGAGGAGTCTATTTGCTAAGGAGCAAAATATTCTCTTTAACCTAAATTGTCTGAGAATTGGTAATCTTTGCGATGTTATTTCTCGGATAAATTTTTTCTTAGAGATTTAGCTGATTGCATTTTCATCAAACAATAAGAAAGTAGATTATCAAGTCAAGCTAAACGCCAAATTACATATTGGACCAATTTTCAGTCAGCATTGGCCAGATACTACCTAGATAGAATTTCTTTTGTAGACTATAAAAGTATCTCCATAAATAATAAATACAACTCATTTGAATAGCTTATTAATCTTATCTAATTGTAAGCTACTAGAAATGATCTAATAGTAATGAATTTGAGTAATATGTATGAATTTAGGAGTTCAAATCTCACAATTTTTGCCATTGATGATATGCCAAAAAGAAAACAAAAATCTCATCCAATTGTGAGAGGAAAAAAATTATACACTCACTATATAAGAGCTATTTTCTTAAAATTTAAACTCACAACCTCCTCTTAACTCTTAAAAAGGGTAAGTTATTTATCACTTCAACAAATCTTTGTGAGTTTGAAGGTAGAATTTTGGTAGCACCATGTTATGAAGTAAACTCCTTATTTTGTCAGCCATAACCACAAATCATATTAATATAATGCCACATATAACGGGCTTTCAACCACAAAAACACAGATGAATATTGTCCCATTAGCAAGTTCTTGCAGCAGTTTAATTACAACGGGCAAACCGGCAAACTATGGTTCTTTCATCAGACCATTGCAACCATCTTGATCAGAGATTTATTCCACTCTATGCTGTCGAATAGAAACTAGGTAGCTTTAGGTTGTAGAGAACATTCACCAATTTATTTCTGATTCTTTTACACGGACCTTAAGTCATTGCAATGGAACTAAAATGCTTATGTTCATGGTATGGGATCGATGACTACTTTTCCTGTGGCTCTGCTAGTTTCCAGGTAGGAAAATGCTTCAACAGTCTGAGAAAATGGAAATGGGCTCTTGGGGTCGATTATTGGCTTAACCTTCCCACTCTCCAGGTAAGGTTTTAGTTTCTCTAAGATAGAACCATCAGAGGTGAGTATGAAAAATATAGCAGGAGGAAATCCAGGTGGTACTATTGTCACAACTTTGCCCCCTTCTTTCACAGCCTTGAATGCCCTGTCAGTTTGCCCTGTTTTTTGATTTTATGAAAAAAAAAAAAAAGTGCTAAGTGTTCTATCAGAGGAGTGACACACCTCATATAAACTTCTCAAAGCAGAACATAGGTTCAGAATCTGACCTACTGCATCATACACTACATCAAACTTTTCAGGAAGGTCTTCAAAATTCTCCTTTGTATAATCAATAGGCAAATCAGCTCCCAACTTCCTCAAAAATTCCAGTTTCCCAGTGCTAGACGTAGCTGCTATTTTGGATGCGCCATAAACATGCTTGGCAAGCTTCCTCAAAAGGGCAATATAAGTTATAATCACAGGGCATGAAATATCAATGTGGAAATACTGAGAGAGAGAAAGCGATTATATGGTATACAATCTTTAGAGATTTTAAGTTATTTATTCTACAAGAAGAGTGGTGTTCATACTCTTACATGAAATCAGGAAAATAAGTTACACAAAAGAGATTGCTGATTGGTGTTCTAAAATATGGTTGCTGATTGAATTCAAAGTATGTAGCTGGGATAATGTAACTCCCTTAATCACAATATATAAATATTCGTCTCAACAAAAGAGACAAAGTGAAGAAGTTTTATTGTGTATTGTGTAATTTCTGTTCATTTTAAGTTAACTTTATGAACCACATGAATAGAACAGACAGAAAGCACAATCATCATCATGACAGGGCCAATCAAATGCTTAATTAAATGATCTAAATGAGTTTGCATATTGTTATCAAACACTGACGTTGGGGTATATCATGTTGATACCTGAATAACATGGGTTCCAACTCCACCAGCACCTCCCAGAACAAGGATAGATTTCCCGGCAGAAAACCCAGCTCGGTCAAGGCCTTCATAAGCAGTCTCAATAGTTAAAGGAAGGCTAGCAGCCTCAGCAAAGCTCAGATTCTGCGGCTTGTGAGCCAATAGTTTCTCTTCTGCAGCAGTATACTCTGCCAAAGAACCAATGACCTTTGGATGGTCCAAAGCTTTCTCATTGATATCACCAAAAACTTCATCCCCAACCTTGAATTTTTTCACCTGACTTCCCACTTTAACCACCACACCAGCAACATCATATCCCGGAGCAGTCTTCGCACACGCCACACAAACAAAATTAAATAGTAAAAAGTGAAAAAACAGTTATTTAGCATGTGATAAATCATCAAAAAAACCTTGCACCTTCTGACAAAAGATGAGATCTTTTCCAGTTTCACTCCAAATTCTGGGTTTTACTATGACTAAGCATGACTAACAAGCTAAAATTTGCAGGAGAAATATTATTTGAAGTTACACATTATATAGACATAATATATGACTACGAACGTAGATCAATATCGAGATATACATGAATCAGGGTAAAAGAGTGTTATGTATATCTATGTGAAAGAGATGTTGTATTTGACCATTTGGTGTTGTGAATTTCTTTTTTTTTTTAAATTATTGATGACAAAAAATTTAGGTTGAGGGGAACGTCAGCTCCAATCCAAGGTCAGGATATGTCTCTGGAATTATTGAGTGCTGTGCTTGCAAAAGAAATTTACAGATTATTCATCCATGACGACAAACAAGTAAAGGCCAACCAGTCATCCCCTGATAACTTTGTCTTCTAAAGTTACGTACAAATAACGTAACTCTAAGTTACAAACTCATGGATGATGTGAAGGTAATTTTATGGACAATCAACCAAGCAAGAAAGGTGAAAAAGCCATTATTTTAAGTACTCTGTAGCATTGTACCCCAAAAATAAAAATAAAAAAAATAAAAAAATAAAAAAACCTAATTCTCTGGCAAATGAATCTAAAAATTTTGTAAAAGTGGGGAATGAAAGGTCTTACAGGCAAAGGGGAGTCTGTGTCCTTGAAAAACCCCGCCATTCTCTTATAATCAATGGGGTTAAGGGAAGCAGCAGCGACCTTGATGAGCACTTGGTCATCCTTCACCTCAGGTACAGGCACACCGTTATCAAACTTAAGGACATCTGCAGAGTTGCCATATTCTGAGTAGGTCCAAGCTTTCATGTGTGTCGGTACGGAAGCCATGCTCGCTCTGGTTAAAAGTAAATGATGCAGCGTTGAAGAAGCGTGAAGGGAAAGGAAAAGAAGAAATAGAAGGAGGAACCAGAGAAAGAGAGAGTCTGCGTGAGTGGTACAATGAGTCGCTAAATTTGTGGTTTGGAATACATCAGAAACGGAAAGTTGTGGTCGGTCGGTAAAACCATCATTATATCAGCAATTATTGATTTATGGTGGACCTTGCTTACATTGAAGTCATCGAAGACAATCGCGACATGACGAATAAGTGAGAGACGTTTTTCTAACATAAAACGTGGTAGATGTATTAAATTTTTAATAAAAAATTTTAGATTTGTACTGTAAGAGTAGAAAATTTTTTTGTTAAGAGACTTTTATCCACTTACCTCCGTCGATCGAGACCAGATTAGTCAGTTCCTGCTAATAGGACTGAATACTTGTGGTTTCATTAAAAAAATAAAATTCAAATTAGACAATATGTTAAAATTAAAGGGTTTTAGATATAAATTATTTTAATTAGGTTGCATATTGTATAATTCAACACTTTTGAGAGTAAATATCTTATTTAATATACTAAAAATAAATTTAAATAATAGGACTGTGAACGTTTACTTGGATAGATAAAAAAAGAGAGGAGAGAAAAGCAGAGAAGACAATGAGTAGATTATAGGAAATTTCTTTTGTTTAGGACACAAGAGGAAATGGAGGATAAAAAATTAAAGTGGTGGATCTCGCACCGAAATTTTTAATCAATAGATTGGGGGAAAAAATATAAGAGATGTGTTTCGATCGCAAAATTGAAATCTTCCCCAAAATAAAAAAGACAACAGCCATAAAAGTTATTTAAACATAATTATTTTTTCTCATTTTTTTTCTTCAACAAACATTAATAGAAAAAAAATATATTTTTCTTTATATTATTTTATTTTATTTTTATCATTTTCCTTTTTCTATGCACCCAAACAAAGTTTGGATCGAAACAAAGCTAGTCTGTATGTAGACATCCATTTGGCCGAAGGGGAGAGGGATTAAGTGCATGTTTGGCAACCATGTAAACAGCTTTTTCTTCTCAAAAAAACTGTTTTCTAAAAATTAATTATGTTTGGGTAATTTTATAGAATAAATTATAATTTAAAACTGATAATTTTAAGTTAAAAAATAACTTATAAATATAAACAAATTTTTGAAGCTTATGATTATAAGCAAAAGTTAATTATTTTAGAATTATTATATTTTTATCAAATTGACCATAAATAACAAATAGTATATAATATAAACAATCATTTCATACCTTTTTTTAGTAATTTTACTATATAAAACAACTTTTTTCATACCATCCAAACAAAACAGATCAACTTAAAACCACATTTCAGTTAAAATATCTAAACATAAATTGATTTTTATATAAGTGATTATATAAAATAGAGATTATATAAATAAATGATTGTTGAAATAATTTTAATTTTACAGCATTCCTAAACACACACTAAAGTAGTTGCTTACGTATATTTCGGAACACACCAAAAACAGTTTTTTTTAAAAAAAAGCCATTTGTAAATAACATATCATATTTGGTAACAAAATAAAAATATATTACAATTAAAAATTAATAACTTTTTAAAAAATTTTTATTATAAGTAGGAGCTAATTTTTTTATCAACGAGCATATGAGTTAGTTAGTAGCGGCTATCCTAACTTAATTAGAGGCCTTGGATTCAAGTATTGGATATGCAACTACATTAAAATTTGAAAATGAGATATTTGTCATTTAAGCAATCCTACCTACCTCAAGCAATATTATCTTCACTATGAGGATACATATAGTGTGTGTTTGGGAAAGTTGTGAAATTAAAATTATTTCAACAATCACTTTTTTATATAATCGCTTATATGAAAACCAATTTATATTTGGATACTTTAGCTGAAATATGGTTTTAAGTTAATCTGTTTTATTTGGGCTGTATGAAAAAAGTTACTTTTATATAGTAAAATTACTAAAAATGTTATAAAATAATTGTTTATATTATATAATATTTGTTATTTAGGGTCAATCTGGTAAAAATATAAAAATTCTGAAATAATCAACTTTTGCTTATAATCATAAGTTCTAAAAATTTACAAGTTCCAAATATTTGCTTGTACTTATAAGCTATTTTTCAGCTAAAAATTATCAATTTTAAATTATAATCTATTCTACAAAATTACCCAAATATAGTTAATTTTTAGAAAAAAAAAAAGCTGTTTGCATAGGTTGCCAAATATGCACATAATTTCAACCAAAAAAATAATAATTATTGTAATATTTTTATCAAATTAACTTTAAATATCAAATATTATATAATATAAATAAATTATTTCATACTCTTCTTAATAATTTACTAAATAAAAAGAATTCTTTTTATACTTTAAAATTACTTTTAAATTAATATATTTAAATATAAAGTAATTTTTATATAATTATATTTATAATTAATTATTAAAATAATTTTAATTTAACAATTTTTCCAAACACACTCAATTGTGTGTTTATTTCCTGTATTGTGGCATAACTACCAAATTGCTAACTTGCTAACAAGAGATTTTCTCCTGTTGGCTTGGTAATTTATTTCCAATATGCGCCGTTCCAAGCAGCATAGATATTACTCCAAGAAGTGGAGTCGGATCACCTACAGTATCTCGGGTAGGGATTCGTTATTCCCCTAGTTTGGAGTAATATTACTCTTCTTCTCTAAAATTATTAGATTTAATATTAAAATAAATAAATAGATAAAAATCAATAAATAAATTTAATTTTTAAAATTAAATAAATTTATAATTTTTAAATTTATCATTTTTTTCCTCTTTTCATATTTTTTCTATTACATTTTGAGAGTAAATTTTTTTAATATATAATTTTATTATATAAAATTTTCAATTAAAACGATCCATTTGCTTCGCATCCCCTGTCTCTCTCTCTCTTCTTCTGGTGCTGCACAGAATCAAGCCATTGAAGGTGACCCAGAATCGTGACAGTAATGATAGTCTCATCTCATCTCAATCTCAATCTTTCTCTACATTTTCTCACTACTAGTTCTTCAATCAAAGCAGACCATAGCCTCCTGAAGTGCAAGAACCACATGACTCTGAAATCTCAAATCTCAAATCTCAAATCTCAAATCTCAAATCAATCTACACCAAAATAATAAATAGGACAACCCAGAAATCATATCTTTGCTTAGACACACTAAAACAAAGAAAGAAAGAACGTAAGGTTCAAAAAAAAAAAAAAAAACAAGACAACCACTGTTGAAGTCTTGAGTTGTTTTCCACCAAAGAAAATATCAATTGTCATAGCTCAAATTTGGTAGAACAAAATAAAAGCCACCATAAAGTTGCATTCCATTCTAAAATGTAGATAAAGTTTGCATCTTTTTGTAAAATGCTAGAAGTCCAACATAGAGAGAGAGAAGAAATTTTGGGAAGAAGGAAAAGAGGATCCTCTACTGTTCGCAAGGTTGCATTTTTTTTTTTTTTTCAGAATGGATTTGTGAAAAGCAAAGTTTGGATCTGGTAGATGTTGCGGGGAGGTGAGGCACGAGGGTGGAGCAAGGGGAGTAGGGGGCAGCGACAGCAGCGAAAGTGGCGACAACGGCAGCAACGCAACAGTGGTAGCGACAATGGCAGAGTCCCAGGAGAGAGTAGGTGAAAGGAAATAAGGTGAGTGGCTAGAATGAAAATTAGAGATAGAAAATGGAAGGAACGAATCTTCTTATGGTAAAAATTTATATAAACTTTTTATGTGTTCTTATGTGTTGTTTTTTATTATTGACTCAAAATATAGGACCAAATTTAAAATCTATAAAGAAGTTAATCATTAATAAAAAAAAAATAGCATAAACAAGATTACGTAAATTTTTAATATGATAGGATCTATTTTCAAAAAATGTCAATTTAGTAATTTTAGAAATGGACTAACTTTACTCTCAAACTAAAGGAGAGTAATGAATCCTTTGTCTAGAATTTGTGGCCAGTCACTTTGGACAAACTTTTGTATTTTCCCAATTAGACTAGTAAAATCAATAATCATGCCCAATTGGTAGGCCTCCAATAAAGGCAAAAAGTTCATTCCCTCCGCTATCAAGTGAATCAATTAAGGAATAAACTACCATTTTAACCTTAAAAGATTAATGCATTGACAAATTACTTTTTAAAAAATATTTTATTACTCAATAATTTTTTAATGATCAATTGTTAACGGACTCGTTATTAATGCTCACAAAAGATGCTTTACAGATTAATTTTTTAATATATTAATCTTTTAAGAATTGATTTATCAATATATACTAATCATTCAAATATTACAGGTTAATAAAATATTTTCAAAGACTAATTTATCTGTATATTAATCTTTTAATGGTGAAAAATAGTAGTTTATTTCGCAACTAAATTTCTCATAATTAGTTGCTTGGTAATTTTCATAATAGAAATTAATAATGCAATGTTGTCGGTTAGCCCTGTATAAATCCTTTATGTAATAACCTCTATCATATAAGCCGTACTCGAGTCATGGAGTTATATTAAAAGGTTGTCATTGTGCTAAGAAATCTTTAAAATATGAAAAATATAATACATGGCCCTTCAACTGCTCACTTTATTACTGACTAATAGTCTCTGATACATAGATAATAAAATAATTACACTTTAAAGGAAATTGTGACTGACATAATACACAGCGTTTACTTCCGACTAGTCGTTAGCTAGCTTTAATAGTCTCTTGGTCTGTCTTACGCCCGATTCTTGCTCAATGAATGGCCCTGTACTTTGCCTCGCACTTGATTTCCAACTTGGGTACTGGAATATTTACGGAAAAAAGAAACATACAAGTAGGTAGTGAGAATCTAAGGTTCTCAGTAGGTAAACTCCAACCAATCTTACAGTGCCATCATAAACATTCCAGCTGCTTCGGTTTATTATGAAAATATGAGCACATATAAACAAATAGTGGTTCAATTTTAAGTTGAAAACACCTTTCTCGAAGCGGGTTATATTTTAACAACCACTTGCCATATCATATGACAGACATAGAAATACAGATAGTATAATATGCTTCAACAAGGATCATAATAGCATTATGACTTAACTAGATAATTGAAGATGCACATATAGATGCTTATACTTGAATGTATGCAAGTGCAGTTGACTTAATTTATCTCTTCTTTAACTTGCAACTTAACTTGCCATTTTGTACTCGGTCCCCCGGAGGTGAATGGCCTCTCTCACTCCTGGGTGATAGCCTGCTTTTCAGGTCCGAGCTCGTACCTATACATGAGTGACGTGTTTACTTTCCTCAACCCTCACATCAGTCTATTCCTCTTAAATCTGGTCGAGGGCTGGCCCAAGTCTTAGAAACGATCCGCTTTGGCCCTTTTGGAGTCTATGCCATGCCTCACGTGATAGCTTGATACGTCTTTCTTGTAAGTTCTCATAAATCTTATTCTTCTTTGGACATAATTATACATGCATATGCTACATGCATTCATTCATATGCTTCATATTATACTTAAATCATTCTTACATATATGAATCTAACGAGCATAACATATAAATGTTCATAACAGTCACATAATTCACATATTTCTGCCGGAATTTCAGTAGCATAACGGATCGAGTCCGCTTCCCCATGAATAGTGCCAGGCAACCAGTACAAATGTACAAATTTGCAATTCAATATGGACTAGCAAATATATATATATATATATATATATATATATATATATATATATATATATATATATATATATAGCATCATTCATCAATTTCAATTCAAGCACCAATTGGATTTTCGGTTTATTCTCTCCTGTTCTGCCCGAGTTTGATATACTCCATCTTTATTGCAATTCAACTCATTTGAATCTAATTTTTGGATATGTCATAGCATTATGTGTGTAGTTTCTAGTCCTTTTGATCTCATCTCATTTTGATTTGTATAACTCAAGATATAAAAATTTTACCTTAGACTGCCCTGTTCTTAGCCAGAATTAGGTTCTTATAAGTAAAAATTTACTAAAAATAGAAACCTAGGTGAAATCATACAAAATTTATATCAAATTAAAGCTGACAGAACAAGCTTTCAAGTAAAATAAGTTTCATGTCATTTGCATGAGCATGTCCTGAGTTATGAGTCCCGAAACTTGACCCTACTAGACTACCCTATTCCAGCCCGGTTTGAACTTAAGTCAATTTCATTGATGTCCTGGGAACAAATGGCAATGAATCTGACTCTGAAATTTTTATGGGATGTTTCCTTACATGTTATCTTTCAAACAGCATTAGTTGCACTCAATTTGAAGTTGTATAGGGTGAGTTATACCCTTCTCAACTCATACTGCCCAAATGAGAATCCAGATTTCTAGGTCAAACTTCAAAAATTCATAACTAATTCTATACTAATCTAATGGCCTTATATTTTATATGTATGGAAAGTCTGAATGTCTAGTTTCATATAAAAATAGTTTCATCAAATTTAATTGGCTGTAGGTGGAGCCGTACACTTCGTCGTACGGACCATCGAGGGGAAAACCCTAATAGCTTCTTGAATTCTTCTTGGATTCATGTTCTTCTCTAATCAATCCATCCAATCTTCAATTCAAACTCACATATACACCTTAAACCAACCTTAATTCATCATTATCACTCAAGATAACATCAGAATCTTGCAAGAAATTGGGAATAAAGTGGAGTCCCAATCAGCCCAATTCAAAGAAAACAAGAAAAGAAGTTGGAATTCCTACCTTGGTGGTGTGAAATCTTGGTGGAACTTGCTCTTGGAGTGAAGTTGATGGTTGGAGTTTGAGCTTGGGGATGAGAGGAAGTGGAAGAAGATGAAGGAAAGTGGGAAAATAAGGCTGGTAGTGGGGAGGCCGAAAATGATAAGAAGAGAAGGAAGGGAAAGGTAGAGATTTTTGTAAGCACTTTGCTTTGATTGGTGGATTCAACTTCATCATCAAACTTGGTTTAGCTTCCCTCCCTCAATGGCTGATCAAGGTGCCACATGAGGGGGTGGTTTGGCTAAATCTTGGCCCTCCATCATAGGGTTCTCATAGTATAATTTCTATTAGTCTAGTTCCAATAGTTTAAAATACCGAAATTCTACCAATTTTCTTCAAATCAGTAAAACGGTTTTAGAAAAGTCCTAGGAGGTTTCCTATGGTTCTAATCTAATTCCATTATACCTAATCATTCTAAACCACACTCAATTGGATTTAAGTGAATGCTTAATCGAATCCTAATTAATCTTAATTATCCGATGAAAACCGAACAACTCGATTAGTAATGATAAAATTTTTCGAACGTTACGCTCTCCACTCACTTGGCAGCCAATTGGCGCCATCCATAGGCGTAGAAGTGGCTTACTTTCAGCCATTCAAACTAGTGGTGTTAGTTTGAAATTCTACTGATTCAGTTCTAGTGGTTTAAAATACCGAATCTTCACCGATTTCCTTCAAATGTTGCTAAAAAAAAAATTCAATAAGACTTCTTATATATCTATTCTACCCTAATCTCTCTAATTAATATCTAATTAACTTCTAATTATCCTCTAATTAATTTCTAATTAACCTTACCTAATCAATAAAATTGAATTACCTAATCAATAAAATCGAATAAATCGATTAATAGCGTAGATTAAACGTTTCACAAATCCAAAGCCTTTCTGTTTTCTATTTTTCGTAGCAAATGGCATATCCGTAATTTTGAGCAAGTCCAAGGACACCCCACATCATTTCACACCTGACTGCCTCCATGACTCAATCGGCAGAGATTTAAACTTCTATCTATGGTTTTACCACGTGATTTTGCTTCGTTTAAAATCTCATTCTGCTAATTCTACAGATGTGGGGATATAAGGGTCATTTTATAAAAAGTTCTAGGGTTATTGTTGAAATAATTCTTTGGGGTCAAAATATAATTTCTAAAAACTCTAGGCATCTCTGTAATTAACAAAAGTGTACAAGGGCACTTTTATCATTTCCTAATTTTTAACATATGGCAGTGCCATATTTTCAATGACAGTGATACACTACCCTATAATTCCAAGTGTGAGGATCGTCATGGCATAACGCTACCTGAGGAATTCTCACACTGCCTAAGGAAAATAATTTAAAGTTTCCGTTACGTTTTGCTTATGAAAGTGGGAATGTTACACTTTGCCCTTTAATCGTCTAAACATGCTCCCGAAAAGCCTGTAGTCTATTAATTAAACACCTTAATTCATTAGTTTGCGCTCTCGGTCCTACCCTGTCCCGTCCACCAAAAATTTAAGTAGGATTTACAGAGTCATAATTTTCAAGATAGAAATTTCAAGTTCCTTCTAACTAACATCAATAGTTTATATAAATAAGATATTTTTTAATTATTCTTCTTCCACTTATTTAAACCTATTATGATTGCCTTAGCTATGATGGATTTGGCCGTGATAAAGGATCTAAAATGATTATGTTAAAGGTCAAGATGCCCCCACCCAAGAGTAGGAAAAACACAAAAGAGGATGAGACTATGAAAAAATCAAGGGATAAAGTAGAAGCAAGGAAGGAGTGGTCTTGATTTTGCATTCCCATATTTAGGTAATAATATATGCTAATATGGCTTGACTTTCAAGCCTTTGATTGTAAATGGACAAATAGTCCAAGTTGCTTTCGGTGCTGCCACTATAAATGAAGTTTTACAATTGTCAAATATTACAGATTTGGGCACCGAATTGTTGAAAGCATAAATTGCTTTCTTTGGAAATTTTGGCACCATGGAGCTCTATAAATTGAGCATGGCACGGAGCTTCATTTGGGGAACCACCACCAATGGTCACTCCAAGTCCATTACTCTTTGGCTATTAGAGAAGTTTTTGTTTCTGTGTGAATACTTAGCTTTGTGTATTGTGTGTATATGCCAGTAAAAAAATATTATGAGATATTTTAGGTATATTTGGGACTTAAATTTAGGTGAAATATGTTTATATCTCTATTAATTATTATAGATTTTGACTGAGTAGAATGTCACCATCTTTTGTCTCTCCATCATATTTCATTAGTAAAATATTTGATTGTCGTCCTTGCCCGTGGATGTAGGCTATATAAGCCAAATCACATTAAATCTTTGTGTCTTCTTTTCTTATACTTTTGTAAATTTATTTTGTATTACTTTATTTGTGCCTTATTTTGTGATAACCTCCACGTTATATATATATATATAAAAGGTTACGATCAAATTCCATTAGTGTAACTTTAAGCAAAGTTATTCAAACTACACCAATAAAAAATTATTCAATGGTGTAACAATTGTTTAAATTTACATCTATATAACTTGATCCTAACCCATATATATGTAACACCAATAGGAGTCAGCTTCTTGTGAGGAGATCATTTTGAAAGGAATATGTAAAACACCCAATATTGAAGTTGATCACTAAGACTGTAGGTTATGTTTGACATATTGTCTAATAAGATTGTTAGTAATCTTGATTATTGCTCACAAAAATTGCCACTTTTTAAATTTCTGGTAATGTTATAATGCATTGTTTGATATGCACAAATAATCTAATTGGCAACTTATATTATGCTATTCGGTGTATTAAAATATTATTACTAGGTAATATATATATTTTACTGAAACACCCTGCAAACAAAATTGAATAATTATTACCAAATTTTATTTTGAGGTTATAAGAAAAAATATGCCTTATACATTTTATTTTGAAGTTACAAAAAATAAGAATAATTTTAATGGTGAATATAATACTTGGGTTCATGTATTAAAATAAAAAAAAATATCAATGTACTATTAATTTTAAAAATATATTTTGTCACATGTGTTAAGAAAATATCAAAATATTAATTGAAAATATATGTATTAATTATTTTAAATATTAAGAAATTTTTTTGAGTTTTTATCATAATATTAAATTGAAGACATATATATTTACGGTTGTTTATTTTTTCAAAAATTGAATTCATAAATAAAATTAATGTTTGGTCTTAAAAAGAAATGACTACAAATTCAACTAAGAATTCTCATATCGGGTCACGAGCTATTACTTAGAGAAAAGCATGATGCAAGAAAGCTTGTATGTGATCTATTTCTAATCTTTTTTTTTTGGTGGGGGGGGGGGGGAGATGGTTAAGCCTGATCTATGCCATTAACTGTGAAAGCTATAGTCTAAACTCTCAAACTCGTTAATTTGGAACCTTAAAAAATAAGTTTATCAGTAGTTTAAAAAAAATTGAACTCATAAACAAAATTAATGTATGGTCTTATTATTTATTTTTTTAAAAAGATGACTATATATAAACTAAGAATTTCTTTTTATTAAATGAGCTTAAAAATAAAATTAATGTTTGGTCTTTTTAAGAAAATTACTACATATAAACTAAAAATATTTTTGGTAAATTGAACTCAAATAAAATTAAAGTCCGGTCTTATAATTTTCTTTAAAAAAAACAATGACTACACATAAACTAAGAATGAACAATATTGAAAAGAAAAAAAATAATGGATACAACAGAAAAAGAAAAAAAAGCAACAAAGAAATTAAAAAAAAAGTTATTATTTTCTTCAATAAATTAAATTAACATTTTTGATCCACCGAAAAAGATTAACATTTTAGATAACACAGTGAAAGGAGAAGGGGAGAAGGCAGGGGAGGTGGAGACGATGGAAGCAATGGAGGAGAAGATGTAGGGCAGAGAAGGATTGAGTGGGAGTTTTAGAGAGAGATAGAGACAAATAGAGTTTTAGGATTTTTTTGTAAAAAGAAAAAAAAAAGGAATGATTGTTATATAGGTGATAATCTATGTAGACAACTCTGATAAATGCTATGTACATTGCTAGTATAAATTCAAAGTGGATTGTTTTAAAAGTTTGGATTGCAAGTAGCAAGCCCCAACCAAATAAGATAATATTGTAAGTCCGGATAATTTGATGTTAAATTATCAATAATTTAGATATATTATCTCATATCAAAGGCTTTCTAAACTTCTCATTCAATTTGCTTTCTTGTAATTTCTTATATATAAAAATAATTTATCTTTAGAACATTTTTTTATTGAAACTATAAGTATCCTTCTGTTTGCGGCAATCTTGTTTAAGTCGTATAGAACCTCTATGGGTAGTCAAAATTTTCCCTTTAGAGTTTTAATGGACTCACATATCTACGACTCAAACCTGACATCTCTAATTAAGTTAGAATAGCTCCTGTTAATCAGTATTTTCTAATATTCTTTATTAGCCCACATAAACATAAATATGGATTTTGCAACTCAAACATATTTGTTTTGGGTTTTTAAAAAAAAAATTATTTTTGTTTTTTGTATTCAATACATTTAAATTTCTTAGATTCTGTACCCAAAAAATTTATTTGTCAAATTAGGAAAATAAAACAACTTTTTTGATTAAGAATAATGATGAATCTAAATTTATATTATATCTCAATTATCAAAAATATATTTTAAAATTATAAATATATAAATATTAAAAAATTAATAATTAAATATAATATAAATTCGGATTCAAGGTGAGTGTGACTCTATATTATCCTTTCTGTAACGTCTAAGAAATTTTATCGTTAATAACCGAGTTGTTCGATTTTCATCGAATAATTAGGATTAATCAGAATTTGATTAAACGTTCACTAAAAGCCAATTAAGTGTGATTTAGAAAGATTAGGCTTGATGGAATTAGATTAGGAACATAGGAAATCTCACAGAATTTTTCTAAAAATCGGTTTACCGATTTAAGAATTATATTAATTTTAATTGATTTGGTTTAGTTCGAATTCATGAATTTTTTTGACCAAAGCCAAGCCAAACCGAACCAATTAAATTCTGGTTGGTTCAGTTCAGGAGATTAAATTATCTATTTAATTTTTTTTTCAATTTCAGCAAAAAAAATACAATAAAAAATAAACAAGCATCAAATTTTCATATAAGTAAATTTTAAATTCTGTTCTAATATCCAAAGATTAAATCATTTTAATATTATCATGAATATAATTAAAAGAAATACAAACAAACAATTTTCATTCCAATCCATTACCATCAAGGGATATTAACATAATATTGTCCAACTTTAACATTAATTAACACAATTAAAGAGACAAATTATCCATGCTTAAGTTTATATATCAAACAACAATACAACAATACAACATAACTTGTATTACAAAATAAGTCTGTAAAGTGTGTAATGTTAATGGGAAAGGGAAATAAGTATGTAACCATGTGTAATGTAACGTGTGTTAGTGTATTTTTTAATATATATATGTGTGTGTGTGTGTGGGGTCGGGTTGGATTGGAGTAGCAGTTGTTGTAAATCTCTGTCAGAATCCGAAACAGAATATTGATTGGTTCTAATTGGATTGGACTCGATTAACCCGATAAATTGAACTGAATCGAACCAATTTAATCGATTCAGTTTGGATTTGTCGGACTCATTGGATTGACCTGATTCGCTTACACTCCTAATTTTGGTGGAGGAGTGATGTGGACAATGATGGTGGCTTGAGAAGGAAGGCTATGTTGCGATGATTTTGGGTTTGAGAAAGGATGAATGAAGCCAATTTAGCTATTGCTTAGGAACTCTTAATTGAGTTTCACATTTTATGGGTTTCTAATTTGAGGTCTTGAGGATTTTTTTTATGGCTTTATTGACAAGGCTTAATGTGATTGACAATGTACTCTATGGACTTTTTTTTTTTTTTAAATAAAGCCTCATTTTGGTCTCTAAAGTTGTGTGAATACTTTAATTTACTCCCTAAAATTAAAAAATTAATGATTTAATCCTTAAAGTTGCAAAATGTGATTCAACTTAGCCCTTGAGGTATCATATTTCTATTTATTCCCATTCCATATTTTTGTAGTTTCTTTTGATCTGACAAGAAGAGCCGACCGGTGCCTTGCCTGACTCTGAGGCTGTTGCATGAATCCCGGATAACAATAATTTTTTTTGAATGTATTTGATTTGAAAAAAAAAATGAAATACCTGTTGATCAAACATAAAAAAAAAAAAGAAGACTTTTTGATTTCTATGAATAGAAAACTAAAATGATAAATGATATAAGATCAAAATGACATTTTATTTTTTTACTCTTTTTTTTTCCGATAACGTATCTAAAAAAAAAAAAAAGAATGGAAGCTATGGATTCTTGCACAATGCATACATGTAGGGACTAAATTGAATTATGATAGGGAATAACTAACTTGAATCACGTTTTATAATTTTAGGAACTAAATTATTAATTTCTTAATTTTAGGGGTTAAATTAAATATGCATACAACTTTGGAGACTAGAACAAGGCTTCAATCCCTTTTTTTAATCTGTGGATGCATCATGTATTAACAGCAAGAAAAAAATGCACTTAATGACATGCAAATTGATGATGAAAAAACAAATGATAATAACAAGAGCAATCAAATTATGTGATAAAACAAAGATGAGCTATGGAGAAAGTCACCTATGGGAGAGCAGAAAAATTGACCCAAAAATATTGCTGCAAAATGGCACTCTAACGCTCAAACAATGATTTCATGATTATTTTATTTGTTTATGATTTTGTTGATGTTTGCCGAGAGACTATGACTATTTATACAATTTTTTGACACTAAATTTGATGAATTGATTTGATGTTGATTGATTGAATTTTGATTTGATTGACAATAAAATTGATGAAAATTTGACTCGATTGGCAGATAATTGATAAAATTATGATCTAATTGACACTTGATTATAGTTCGGAGATGCTGATGGATTTAATTGATTTTATTTTATTTTTCATTTTTTTTTTGTTTTTTTTGTTTTTTGTTTTTTGGTGTTCTAAGATGAGTTGAGACTAGAGATTGAAAGATTGGGCTTTTTTTTTTTTTTTTAAATTTTGAGCGAAAGAGAGTTAGGAGACATGGAAAAAAATTTGGGCTTTTTTTCTTCTTTTGATTTTCTTCTTCACTTTTTTAATTTTAAAGGATTCCAACAAAAAATGGAGTTCATAGCTAATAATGGAATGTACATTGTTTATAGAGCAAATATATTAATTCAATATTTATATAATTAAAATTTATATTTATTTGAATTGTGATCACCGTATATTTGTTATTAAAAACAATATGTCGACTGAACATATATATATATTGAAATCCATATTTTATTTGAATTGCGATTACTAGATACTGATTAAAGTGTCTAACTCACTATATATAAATAATATTACTCTAATAAAAATTTTAAAAATTAACAAAAAAAATAAATATTAATTAAAATTAAAATTTCTTAACAAGTGGACACCTGTTAGTAAAAACAACTAATTCTTGTCCTATTAAGTGGAGTCTACTGCATGTATAAAATGATATTATAGTATTTTGTCATAAATTATGTCTACATTTAAAGCATTATAACCTAAGTCCTTTTTAATAATTTTACCTATATTTTGCTAGGTATTTCTCTACTTCTAACTATTGGATTAGCTTCTAAATAATCTACTTTTCTTACTTTGACTTTTAAAAATCTTCTCCACTTCTCCACATATGCCTAAAACACCTAAGGTGGGACAACTTTTACTCATTTGACATTGTACTCAAGTCGTACTATACCTTGTTTACAAGCAACAATTTAACCTTAACACTGCCACATCTCCGATCGATGTCATAAAGATTTAATGGAGTTTTAGGTTAATTGTCAATTGATTAACACAACTCTCCTCTTTTATCCAGACTTGGCAATTATTATAACAAAATTTTCAATAAAGCACAATATAGACATAGTTAAGTGAACAATTGTTAATGATTAAAAACAATGCATAATAAAAAGGTAAAAATTTCAAAATTTCAATGTGTTAAATACTTTACAAAGCTATACTTTGTCCATGTGATATTTTCTTTTCTTGAAACATTGACAAGTAGAAAGCACTTGCTAGCAAAATTTATTAATTTAATTTTTATAATAATTTAATTTTAATACATTATAAGTGTAACATAACATTCAATTATATATTAATATATCATTAAAAGTGTTTGCCTCTTATAATAACTATCTTAAAAGTCATATACATTACGATTTTTAATTAATTGACATTGTAAAACATTTTACAATGACAGTATATTAAAATCAATATCTTTTTATAAAAGCAAAATCTTGCTATTCATTTTATCACAAAAATGTAGAAATGCCAAAAGAATTAGAAATATAACATATACAAAATTTAAAAAACAAAAAGAAAAGAAACATAAAATAAAAACTATTCATGAAATTCATACAGACATAAACTAGTGTAATTCAATTTTCAGGAGAGATGGGGGAATTTCAAGCTACGCATTATCATGCTGAAATTTTTGGCTTGTCAAAATAGAGGTAAAATAGCAGACGAGGCCAGTGCCTCAGGTAAAACCAAGAGCCCTCGTTGCAAATGGGATGAGTTCAATTCTGGGGCTCCCTCACCCCACCTACCGGCCCAAAAAAATGAGTAAGAAATTGTTCCCACATTAGCAACCCCAATCCAGTGTACATTATCTCTATATCGGGCACACAAAATTCGTTTTACACAAAAATTAAGCTGTTATTAAGATAAGAAACAAATATTATCCTTAAAATACATGCGAGAAATGTCAACAAACTCAAACCAAGTCCTAAGTAACCCATCTCTTGTGAAGAAAGCGTGCTACATTTCAACATGCTGTATATAATCCCTCTGTATCTACATAATATAAGACTGACACTAAAGTAAGTGAAACTTTCCCTTTCTTTACAGTGAATCTTCTTTCTGAAAATTTGATACAACTACATCAATCATCCCACATAACAGTTTGCACACTTCACTCATATAAAGTATTTGTATAAACTATCTGAACCTAACAAGGATAGAACCTGAGACAAGAGAGGTGAAGGCAAAGGCCACGAAAGCAACGAAGGACAAAGCCACAGACGCATTTGCCATATCCGGGAACTTATCCGCACCCCAATTGGATTCCCAGTCATAAGCTCTAGTGGCAGCCGATGATGATGCTGACATTAGAAGGTATGTCAAGATCTGCAATTGAAAACAAAGCAGTCCAGCAGCAGGTTTATTAGGAAGCCATGAAACTAGATAACATACCTTTTCAGATCATGATATATGGGGGTGAAAACCGCAGTACTGTAAGTTTATAACCAAGTGTTGCGAGTTCTATTAGAGTAAGTATAGAGTAGATGGGTAGCATATAGTATAATCTCCCTTTTATTGTGTGGTCTGAATGACTCTAGTCACTCCACCAAAAATAGTTGTTCGAACTTTGAATGACGTTACAACTTAGAACCAACTTTAAGCAAAAGGCAAAATCAACAAAGGGAAAAAGAGTGTAAAAAGGCATCCAAAAAGTTGTTTCTAAGTGCAGACCCCAAAATTTCGCAGCTGCATTTCACAAACCAATTGTCCCCGATCCCAGCAAGACTCAACTACAACTATACATGTTGGTCTCTAACGCCTAAACTTTTCCCTGTGGTCCCCATGTATTATTATTATTATTATTCATCATAAATCAAGTACTTGTATTAGTTGCCCTGCAACAACCTCTGAAAGTAAGAGAGGACAGGACAGGCTTTACCTGATCCAGTGCAAAACTGAAGAAACCGCTTAGCCTGTGCTCCACTATGTGCTTTCTGGTGATCAAGTACTTCACTAGATCACATATCTGCAACGCGGAATACACAAACCCAATCCCATTCACTGACAAGCTATACCTGCAAATTCACACACCCCACAAAAAAATTAACCAACCAATTCAGACATTATTAACAACAAAAACCATTACAGAGCCCACTACAGCCAACTGCTAGAGCACAACAATAACCAACTTTAAAAACAGAAAAGCAAAGCAATTGAAATTCACATAACAGAGCCTCTAAAAAAAATCAAAAGAACAAATTAAAAAAAAAAATAGAACTTTTTTTTTTTAATATCAAACACATACCTGAATTCCTTGTATTTATAGAAAGAGTCCTGAGCCCAACCTTTTTTCTTATCAGCAGCCAATACCGAGAGAGACATCAAGCAGAACACAAAAGCGGTGAACCTAAGACTCAACAGAACTTTGCTCAACATGGCAATTTTCTTGGACCTCAACATACTCGTCACATCTGGCCTCAATCTCCGATTTCCGCCGCCGCCGCCGCCGCCGCCGCCGCTAGCGTAGGCCTGTTTGACATCGTTGACGCCGACGAAACCCTCTTCGGCGCCGGGATCTACCCTGGTGACAACCTTCGTCTCCACCTGGAACCGGTGAGCCACCGCAACCGGCGGCGGGGAGGACCTTTCGTCTCCGATCGGAGGGACATCGTCTCTGACGAAGAAGTGGCCATCGGAAATCGAGGACTCCGGCGAAGAGACGGCCGGTGACTTCTTCGGCGGCGTCGGGGAGGAGGAGATGTGGCCGGCGGAGGAGTGGCCTTCGGAAATCGAAGATTCCGACGGAGAATGGAGCGGCGGCGGCGAAGGGGATTTGCGGGTTCGTAGGGAAGAGGAAGGAGGGGAAGGAGAGTGGAAGGTGATTGAGGACGGTGAGGGTTCAGAGTGTGGGTTGTGGTGTTGGTTTTCGTTGTTGTTGTTGTTGTTTTGGTCGGATTCTTCTACTCCTACTGCTTCTTCGTCCTCTGAATCCTTTTCCATTCTGTTTGCTTCTTTTTCTTTTGCTTTTTCTTCTTCTGTCTCCTCTTTTTTGTTGTTGTGATGGGCTACGCTTTCTCTCTCACTCATGGTGTTTGGAAATTCACCACTCAACGCTTGCAACTCACCACTCTAGGTTTTTCACTTTGGTGTTAGAAAACTCTGGTGATGGTAGGTACTTACTCTGTCTACTTCACTATCAAACTGCTGCCCTCAAACTGTTTATCCCCATTTGAATGTAGAGATATATGTATACATCTCCTACTTGTATGTGTATCACATTGACATATTTGAATTGCTTGTAGAATTAATTTTGTTTAATTGTACAAATTATTCTATATGATTTCAATGTACATTTTTTTATTTTAAGAAGTTGAAAGCACTTATTATCTAAATTAATATATTTATAAATGTCACACATGTTTATATTTAGATTTAAAAATTAATTTTTATCTACTGATAATATAAAATAATTTTACATTATTAATCAAATAAAATTACAAAAAAAAATAAATTATGATAAATAATTATTGATCATAATTTGTCACCTTTTTATAATTCGATTGATTGCATTGTAAAATAGTTTTCTTATACATATATTATCTCACATAGTTTTTAATATTTAGTTATGATGGATTTCATCTTATTGTTTAACACCTATGCTTTTTAGTTTGTACCATAAAGAGATGTAAGACTTCCATGTAAGAAAATAAATAAATAGATAAAGAGATATAAGATGCATATTTAAAAATTAATACTTGGACTGAACTATATTGTCGCATTTATATTTGGCCCATTTATCCATAAAGTCGGACCCATCAAAAAGATTTGAGCATGAGGCTTGCTTAGTAATAAACTATTAGCTAAAATCGAATTTGGCTTGCTCACTATTCAAATTTGTGATCCTTTACTATTAGTATTTGAATGAGCTAATCGGCCTCAAACAAATTTGCCTAACAAATAGAATCTCCCCCTCCATTTTAAATATGAATATTTTCTCCAGACTTCAAGCATGCTATTCAACTATTTTCACTCAAACGGAGTGAAAAATGTACTAACTTGGGCGTCGAAATTCTTTGCAAGTCTCCTACTAAACTATGCAAAGCTCCGATTGACAAGGAATCAATTGACCTTAAGCAAATAAGTTAGAGCATTGGTGCCTACCGTAGGGCCTAGTAAAACTTACTTATCCACAATGGTTATAACTCAAAGTCATAACACTAATCCCACTCCAATGGATAACACGAACAACAACCACAACTATACTACCTCAACAATAGATCATCTCTTTCATATGATCCAACATTAGAAGATCAGAACGATGGTGACCTAACTTGAAACCCTAGCTCATGATCAAGAGGGCTCACAATAAGAGCATGAAGGTAATAGTAGGAGGGATGATGATAACACCTCCTAAACCAAGTTGCCATCAGAGACAAACAAAACTACCAACACAAGCACACGTGCAATGCATTTTAGACCCTTTTCTAAGTTCATGATGTCGATATCCTTCCTTAAAAACTTTAAACTTCCCTCAACTTTATGCCCGCATGATGGAATATGTTATCCTCATTAACGTGTTACCATATTCACTTCCATGATATTATTGAATAGTGCAATTGACCATTTTTCTCTGTTGAACTTTCCTTACCTTTTTTGAAAAATACACTCTTTTGCAATTTTCTACTCTCTTTGTAGGATCCATTCAATACTTTATTGAGCTCTCTAAGGACTTCATAAGCCACTTTTCACCGAGCATAACATATCAGAAGACCTCAATTGCTCTGAACCATATCAAGCTGGGACCAAATAAATCCCACAAAGACTACCTCATTAGATTTAGTGTCGTGGCAATTTAGATAGAAAATTCTTAACCCTATAATGCAGCTTCACTCAACTATCCACAAATTGAAAGTCGGACCATATGCTGATTAAAGCTCACAATAAGCATCACCAACTTCATAGAAAGAGCTATAGGGTATATCAATATAGAGGAAACGAGAAAAGCAAAGAAAGCATAAGCTTAATAGAGAGCTAAAAATGAACTAGTGATGAGTCCTACAAAACAAAAGGTCAAATAAGCGAAGAAACCTCAAAAATGGAGACAAAAGAGAAATAAGAAGGGGCGGCAATAAAAGATCATTCTAATGCCCAAAAGTTGAGGCTCGACAAGTATAACTCCATAACCAAAAACCAACAGAGGAATCACACTCCAGAAAGTTTATAATTCTTAGATAATTAAGCTACCCTTTATGTCAACGAGCAACAAATACCACCTAAAAGCAAAAATGAGTAAAAGTTATGACTACCATCGCACCTATGGCCACACCATCAATGAATATGTTGTGTTGAAAGACCATATTGAACAATTAATTTGATAAGGACACCTTGACCAATACATCGTGCGGGGGAGAAGAAGCAAAAGCTAAGAACGTTATCAAGACAAGAGATGAAGAAGTCGAAGCAAAAGCTAACCTAGGGAAGATGATGATAAGACCAAAAGACCTTAATCCAACCAACCCTTCATAGAAATCTGAGGAGTCATAAACTACATTGTTGGAGTTCTTTATAGGAGGGGAGAATCAAGCTCTATTAGTAAAAGACATCTCCAAGTTATCATAGTTGTAGACAAAGCAGTTCCTTCCAAATTGAGCATGTCTAGCCTGGTACTACCATTTTTTTATTTTGATTTTAAAGTTATTAACCAAAATCTACAGGATCATGTGGTGATTCCAATAATAGCCTGAAACTACATAGTAAGGAACAGACTAGTAGACTAGGGAAGCTTAATAGACATATTTTCTACTTTTGAGAAGATGTAGCTTTTAGAGTCCTCGCTTAGGCCCTATCAAGAATACCTTGTGGGATTCTTAAGGGAAAGAGTCAAAGTCCAAAGGTTTATAAAGCTTAGAACCAACCGCTTTGGGAACTGAGCCCTTCATCAAGACCATGGTGTTCGATACCTTGTCATTGGTTGCCAAACACCCTACCACATGATTCTAGGGTGATTATCATTGAACACTTTTGGAATCATTATATCTAGTCAACACTTAACATTAAAATTTCCTATCTCGATGACAAAGATTGGAGTTGTTCATGTAGACTAGAAAGAAGCTTGCCCCTATTACAATAAGTGCTTGAAGTAAAGGCCCCTCAGTAAAGAAGAGAAAAAGGTAAATGTGTCCACTTATCAGAACATGCAAATTGGCCTTGGATGAGTGACCTTGACCTTAGAAAGGATCTTAAAGATTGCCTAGATCCTAGTGAAGCATTAGAGCCAGTTCAGATCGGTTCTAAGCACGAAAGGTTACTTTCATGGGATCATCATTATCCCCACAATGAAGAAAGTACTTATAGAGTTGCTAAAAAGAAATGCCAACTTTTTTGCGTGAGCACTTGAATATATGCTCGAGATAGGCCTTGAGAGGTCATTTGTCACAATTTGGCAATAGACCCAAAAGTCAAGCCCATTGCACAAAAGAAGAAAAAGCTCGAAGAGGAAAAGCATAAAACAGTTATTAACGAAACGAAGAAGTTGATATGTGCAGGATTTACTCGAGGAATCCAATTTACCACCTGATTGGCTATTGTAGTCATGGTCCCAAAAGCATTAAGGAAGATGGAGATGTATGTTGACTTCATCAACCTTAACAAAGCTTGCCCGAAACGATGCATACCAATTGTCGAGCATTAACAAGCTCTTGATGTAATTAAAGTCTTTTTTTAAAAAATAAAATAACTAAATTATAATAGATTTAATATAAGGATAAAGAAAAAATAAATTGTAAGTCTGTATTCCATTTCTTTCCGTTATAACAAGGTTTAGAAAACCGAACCAGGTAAGGCACTAGTTCAAATATTTACTGGTTGAACTAGGGTTCAAGCAGCATATAAACAATACAAATGAAGAGTAAAATAAAATTTTAACATGACAAGTTGATGATATTAATATTGAGCTAATTTTTTCAAAAGCTTGCTTACATAATTTATAGCTTATATCAACTCAATATTAGTATATCAATTATATACAAATATTATTACTTTCTAAAAAAATGCTTTTCAAAAAGTTGAAACTTATATTTTTATGATACAAGATCATTTATCTAGAGGAGTTGAACTATAGAATACTCAAGTCTCACATTCTTTAGACTACAAAGTTTTTGCTCATAACACAACTATAAATACTCATGCATCACATTGCTCTATACTTATCTCTTCTAGGCTCTTTTTAAAAGAGGATAAGATATAGTACTCTTCGATTTGGCCAATGAAAGTAGGTTTTCTATTTTTTTCAGTTTTTGAATTTCTGATCTTTTTTTATGACCTGGTTAGCCTCAAGATCGGTTCCAAATTGGGTGATTTGGTGGTGATCTGATCTAATTTTCTTAACCATGCAATAATTTCCAAATAATGGAGTAATAACTTTACTCCATTTCATCCTTGCATATCAAGGCAGTGGAGTCACTTATTTATTCCATTCTATTATATTTTGTTCCATTTCATTTTATTTACCATTAGCTATCCAAACACAACCTTAGTTTAATAGAGTGCTAGTCCTTTTTTTTTCGTCATCATAATTTTATTGATTAAAAATTTAGGAGTCAAGATGAGAATTTAACTTGACTTGAATGCATATAGCCCACGGATGAGTTTGAATGAGTCCCCCCTCCCCTCGAGAAAGAACAAAAAAGTCCCCCCCCTAAAAAAATGATATGACTCGAGTTATGTATAGATTATTCCGACCCCAGCCCTTAATAAGTTGATGACTCAACCACCACCTTTGTGAGTTAGAGCCGGATTGACTCATGGACCACTTTGATAGCTCTGAAGATAAGAAAGTCCAGTTTGATTGAAATGGTAAAATAGGCACAAATACAGTTGTGTCATAAAGTAAATGCAACTTTGTAAATTATCTTATCCGCCAATTATTATAAATATCTTATAGACTTGCTACAATATTCTTGCCACCTTTCATGCAAGAAAGTTCGCAATTTTGATGTCACTTTCAGCCAGCTAACAAATAACCATACAAATGCTAATAGCATCTAACATGGCAACTCTATTTCTCCTAGTTTTGATTATTCTTATCAAGAACAGGCAAAGCTGTGCATAGAATATCATTTGCAAGCTCAAGCTCCTGCTCTGTTATGATCAATGGTGGAACAAGCCTAACAACATTCCTTTTTCCAGCAATTAATACTAGAAAGGCCAGAATTTTGGCAATCATCTACCAAGGGTGAGGCAGAAATGTCCAATTCAATTCCTAAAATTAGCTCAACACCACGAATGTCTCTCACATGGGGGTTTCTTCCCAACTTCTGTTTTAGTAAATCTTTGAAGTACATGTCTTTCTTAGATATAGCAGACAGGAAATCAGGTTTAGATATTGTCCAAAATAGTAAGAGTAGCACTATAAACAAGAAGTCCTCTTGCAAAAGTGCTTCCATGATCACCATGATCTATTGCCGACGCAACTCTATCGGTCATAAGGACAACTCCAATAGGTAGACTTCCAACAAGAGGCTTGGTAAGCGTCATCATATCTGGGAAGATGCCATAAGCCTCGTAAGCCTGAAGAAACCCTGATCAACCTAAACCACATTGAACCTACAAAATCATAGAAGATATATGCCTGTTAAGAGAAATATAATCAAATGGAACAATTACATATATGGTAAACTATAGATCTTAGGGTGAGTGGGTCTAACTCAATTCCAAAAGTTAGCTTATGGGAGGAGGGTTATCCAAATACTTATAAAGGCCATCATTGCCATATCCCCAAGTAATATGGGACTCTAATACACAGCTCAATCCCAAAAGTTAGCTTATGGGAGGAGGGTTATCCAAATACTTATAAAGGCCATCATTGCCATATCCCCAAGCAATATGGGACTCTAATACACCCCGCCTCCATGCCCAAGACTAGACATTTGGAGTATGAAATTTACAAAACTAGACATCTATGGGTGGCCTAATAACAACATAGGATAAACATTGACACCATCTTAGAATTGAGTAAGTCTAACTCAATCCCAAAAGTTAGCTCACAGGGGGAGGATTGCCTAAGTACTTATAAAGGCTATTATTGCCATATCCAAAAGCAATGTGGAACTCTAACAATAAATTCAACACTGTTTCTGCTATTTGTTATTATTCAAGCCAACAAGAGTTTGTATGGATTTGGGTCTTCTTTCTAGCCCTCATTCTCATTCGCTCTCAAATAATAGAAAAAGAAAAAATATATAAAGAAAAAAACACAACCATTTCATTCCAATTGGTTATGTCCATAATAGTGAGATATTAGGCAATTTGTTGTCAAAGCATCTTCATTCAAAAGATTTAAAAGAAAAAATATTCTTTAGTCTCTACCTTTGTTATATATGCAAATGTCTAGTCCCCCTTCTTTTTTTTCCATAAAATTTACTAATACAAGATGCTGCATTCAGTTACCACCATACAAGTACAATTAAATATTAAGTTTAGATAATTTATACCTTATCAAATACAAGAAGCATCCTAGCCTCATCACAAGCACTTCGCGGAGATTGCAGAAATTCTTTTTGTAGCACTATATGTTCCAACTTCTCCTTAGATGGGTTCCATAAAAATTGGGACAATTTTGCCTTGCTAAATTAATTCTACTGCTGCCTATGCATTTCCATACTTTAAGAAGGTTACCCCAGGCATAACAAGTTCAAAAGGTACTATGTACTGCACTTTACTTGTTAAAGCAAGTGCTCCCAAGATTCTCCCATGGAAGCAATTGCTAAAGGCCATGAACTCAGTAGCTGGAACTTTTCGATTATTGCATGTGTGCTTATGATATTTTCTTGCAAATTTAATGGTTGCTTCATTTGCTTCAGTTCCAAAATTTGCAAAAAGTACATGATCAGCAAAGGAATAAGCTACCAATTGTTTTGCAAGTTCTACCTGCATCATTGCCAAACTAATTATAGATACAAATAAAAGGTGTGATGCAACAATGTGCAAACACATAACACACAACTCCAAGATATGAACTCCATGTATAGATAATGGACAATTATTCAAATGAAAATTACTTATAGATAAACATTTGTATGATAATAATACAGCCATATAGAAGCAAGTAGAAAATCTTAATACGTGTTTTTTCTTTTTCTAGTTTTCCTTCTAATAAATGAAGATACAAAGAGTGAACAAGTTGAGAACCTGAAGTCTTAAATTCAACCATACACAAGAAAAATAACATTCACATAACAATTCCAAACATAAAATAAGTTCAAAATAACTCTCCCATAACTTCTAAATAGAAGTCAACTTTAGAACTTCAATAAAAACCTATTTAAGCCTTGTACTTCTTTGATGCCATCATAATTTGCTATGGTGGCTAATTTCCTCTTCAATCCACTTTGTTGTACTAGAGACCTTTCCAAAAAATGCATCAACATTCTTACCCAACAGATTAATCAACTTTAAACCTGATGAATTAAGAAGTGTTTTTCAATTGCATATTTTTCTTGTACTATTTAATGACATATTGGATATAAGTTCATCCTTTAGGGGCCTCTAACTTTGACAACAAGTTGTCAGCTTTTCAGCATCTGGACAAGGGACAATTCCTTCTTCAATACAAACATTAACAACAAAGGATCTCTTGATAGATTATTCAAACTTCATTAACCTCAGCTCTTTGTCATTGAAAAAGCTACTTCACTTGTTGTAAGTCACTATCAATGTTGAAATACCCTGCTCGATCATTCTGCTGAATATTCAGCCTTTAATTCAACCAGATGCAGACCTTCAATTCATAATATGAATAAAATGATCTTCATCACATAATAACATATCCACATCAGTGTGTAACATCCCGATTTCCGAGTTCCGAATTCACCTTCAAGTTTGATCAAATCCCATTCCTGACTCCATCTTCGAATTCTGAGGATAGATGGATCATTTCCGAGTTTCGAGTTCGTCTTGCAGAATTTCCGATTTCATGTCCTATCCGATTTTCGATTTCATCTAATTGATTTCCGACTTTATGTTCTAGTTTGGAGTTAAATAGTGGCTTTCGAGTTCCAATATCCGACTTCAAGTTAGAGTATACTAGGACATAATTTGCGATCTCCAAATTGATGTCAGGTCTCAATGAGGATTATTCAGATTTTCGTTTTCGTTTTCAACTTTCAGCATAATTTCCTGCTTCCGACCTTAATCCCGACTTCCAACTTAACCTTCAAGTACAAATAACACAGACGTGATTACCGATATCCGGCTTCATGTTTCAAAGAAAGCGTCTGATTTTCGGTCTCATAATGTAGCCTCAAGTTTCATAGATGTACGAGTTCCGACCTCAGACTTCATGTTTCAAAATAGTGTACATGGTTTCCGACCTCAGAAGTTATAGTTTAACACAATGGTACAATTCTGAACTTTGAGTTTAATGTAACGAGTTCTGGCCTTAGAGTTGAACTCAATTAGAATGGACATGAGTTCATATCTTTGGTGATTTCCAAGTCATACACAAGTTCCGATATCTGAGTTTATTTCCAGAAGCTTTCCCGAGTTTGAATGGGAGTTCCGAGATTATGTGATGGTATGCTGCATGACTTCCGACATGCGACCTTGCTTCCAAGTCTTAAATAAGGATTGAAAGAGTTCAGAGCATCAGGTTTCGACTTCAAGCTCAAATGAATGGGACGCGGGTTCCGACTTTACACATGTAGAGTATGAGTTCCTACGTCATTTTTCTGAATCTGATGGAAACAAGTTCCACTTTTAGGCTGACGTGGAGAGCATTTTTGAGGCGGCGTGGAAAGCAGTGCCTTACAAAGAGGGGAAGGTTGGCTGAAATTCAGCCTTGTGTTTCTAGGCCAATCAAAGCCCTCCAAGTTAACTACCACCTCAGGCTTATAAACTCACCTCTTTCTCTTCTTTAGCTCCATCTCTACGCTGCCTTCTTCCCCACTTCAGGTCTCTTTTTCTCTTCTTCACTCACCCAACTCCATCATTCCTTCCAGCTTAGCAAGGTTCCATCTATCCAAATTCAAATTGACAAGATCACACTCCAAAGAGGTAGGATTCTACTTCTATTCTTGAATTCCTTGCACTATGGTTGTATTAAGTTGTACTCTTCTCCATGTATTTGATGAATTATTGGATGGATTATGATTGGATTAATAGGAGATCTTGAGTTGTAATTATGGTTAGAAGGAGAAAATTAGAAGGAGTGGAGAATTAGGATCTTTGTTTTAGTGAGGAATTCCACGGCGAGTCCATACAACGAGTGTATGGCGCCTACAACTAGTTGAATCGATGGAACTATTTTTAGATGAAAGTAGGCGTTAGGGACTTTCCACACATGTATCATATAAGGTTATTGGATTAGTATTGAGAGAAATGTGAATTTTTGAATTTGGACCTAGGAATCAGGACCTTCATCCGGTCAGGGTGACTTGATGAGGGTATAACTCACCCTATACAACTCCAAATTGAGTGAAATCAACTTTGTTAGAAAGCTTACACACAAGGAACATCCCGATATGAAATTCTGAGTTTTTATTGTAACATCGAGTTCGATTTCCGACTTCACTTCCAAGCCCATGATTTAGACTTCATTTTGGGATATCGGTTAGAATATTATTCCGATTTCCGAGTTTGCATAGTGAATTCCCGACTTCATGTATTAGTGCGACTTAGATTTCGTTTAAGTTTGACTATTCCCGATTTGTGTGTTCGTGTTCAACATTCAGCATTAATTCCGACTTCATGACCTCAGATTTTCGACTTCATCTAGTCTCAAACTCCTGATTTCCGACTTTATCTTATTATATTCTCCGATTTCCAATGTCTCGACTTGAGCTTCATGTCTTAAAGACATTATACCGGTTTCGATCTCATCAAATGTAAGATACGATTTAGGGTTTAAGTACTTGGGTTTGGAAATGTGATTGAACCACAGAGTTCGATCTTAAGCATCCCATTCAGACCTCCCGGACCTCATGCTTCATCAGATCTCGGAAGTTATAGATTAACACAATGGGGCGAGAAGAACTCAGAGTTTAATGTAGCGAGTTCGGCCTTAGTGTTGAACTCCATTGGGATGGACACGAGTTCGGATCCTTGAGCTGATTTCCACAACACCACGAGTTAGATATCCGATCTTATTAAAGGAGTCAGGACTTTGAGGCTGGGAGTTCAGAGATCGAGTTGATTGTCGGCTATATGTCTTAGACCTCCGACCTTGATTCCAAGTCTCAACATAAACAAGATTTCCTCAAGTCACAAACAAGATGATTATTAGAATTCCGAGCTTAACCATGCACGCAATTCCGATGTCGTATTGAGATCTGGCTTGGAGGCGAGTTTCACTTCTGCTGGCGGCGTGAGAGCAATTTTGACACAAAGAAAGAGACATGGCTGAAACCTTGCCCACAAAATTTCATCCAATCAAAGCCACTCATTCTAACTACCACTTCGAAGCTTTGTCTATATATATATATCCTCCTCCTGCCTCTTCAGCTCATTTCTCACGTTGCTTTCCCTTCCTCACTTCAGCTCTCTTTCCTCTTCTCAACTCTCCCACTCTATCCAGCCTTCAAGTTTCAGCACTTAGCTCAAGTCATACTCCAAAGAGGTAGGATTCTACTTCTATTCTTGAATTCCTTGCACTATGATTGCATGAGATTGTACTCTTCTTCATGTATTTGATGAATTATTGGATGTATTATGATGGATTATGATGAATTATGATTGAATTAATAGAAGATTTTGAGTTAGAATTATGATTAGAAAGAGAAAATTAGAAGGAGAGAAGAATCAGTATGCTGTCTGGATGAAGAATTCCATGGCAGTCCGTATGGCGGAGTGTACGGCGCCGTCTACAGCCGATTAAATCTGATGAAACCATTTTTAGATGAAAGTAGACATTCAGGGATTTCTATGGATATATCATATAAGGTTATTAAATTAGTATTGAGGGAGATATGAATTTTTGAAGTTTGACCTAGGGTTCAAGACTTTCATCCGGGCAGAGTGACTTTAGAAGGGTATAACTCACCCTATACAACTCCAAATCGAGTGAAACCAATTTTGTTAGAAAACTTACACACAGGGGAACACCCCAATATAAGATTTCGAGTTTGTTATGGTCCCAATTGTTCCCAGTGATTCGATGAAGTTGTCCTATGTCCAATCTAGGCCAAAATAGAGTAGTTCAGAAAGGTAGACTTTCAGGACTTATAACTCGAGGTATACTTAAGCAAATGGAGTGAAACTTGTGGCAAATGAAAGTTTGTCCTGTTAGCTTCAATATGAGACCGATTTCGCTTAGTTTCGATTTTTTAGTGAATTTATACTTCCAGGAGTGTAACTCAGGCTAGTAGTGAGCGAGTTGAGAGTAAGATTTAAATATCTTGAGTTATATGGATCAAAATGATATGGGACCAAAGGGGTTAGAAAATAGACATATAGAGCTATGATATACCCAAATTTCAGATTTAAATGAGTTGAATAGAAATAAAGGTGGTTCATATGAAATTCGGGCAGAGCAGAGCTAGAATGTGGCGAGAATGGCCAAAGTGATAGTTTCACAAAGTGACCAAATTGAAGATTTCACAAGTATTAGGGAAACATATAAAGTTTGAGTTGAGGATGGCCAGTTTGATATTGATATATATGTGTTAAATTGATTTATGTTGCTATGACTGAGGCTATGTGTGAGTGGCACTATTCATGGGAAGCGGACGATCAGTTATCTTTCTTAGATTCTGGCAAAGTCTAGAAAGCTATGAATGCTTAAATGTAAGAAAGAATTAGAGTATGAATGGGTATATAGAAACCCTATATTTGAGAATGACATAAGTATAAGATGAGATATATGAAAATAAATGAAGTATATGTATGAGTACACTCAGTATGACTATGCTTGAATAAGCATGAGAATGAAAAGAATGTGAATATATTGAATGTGAGTCCCTTCACTTGGAGGTAGTTACTTGAGGTCCTCCTTGTGAAGGTAGCTTAATAAGATAAAATGTGGGTCCACTTCACTCGGAGGCTGATTATTTGAAATCCTCCTGTGAAAGCGGTTAAATAAATAAAGACATGGAGTCCACTTCACATGGAAGCTTGATTTGCACATTGAATCTCTCCTTGTGAAGCGGCTAAGATTTAGGTCCCTCTATGTTGGAGGCACGTGGTCGGATGAGGTCCTCTATATTAGAGGCACGTGGCTGGGTTGAGATCCTCCAACCTAGAGCACGTAGGTCCCCTTGTGGATGGCCAGGTGTGGCGGCGATCACGGGTGAGTGGTGGCGAGCTCACTCCAAGGCTAGGCTGCCCAAGGGTAGTAAATGCCTCTAGGGAATGACGTAGCGCCCTAGGTGTAGAAGTAAAAGCTAAAGATTAAAGACTAAAGACTAAAGATTAAAGATTAAAACTTATGCAGGTACCCCACTCACATGAGGCATGGCATCGACCCAGCTAGTGTGAGTATAGGGTACAGAACTTACATGAGGCATGGCTTGACTCAGCTAGTGTAAGTATCAAAGGAAGATCCCACATTCCTAAGGAACGTGATATGGTGATCACGCTCTGATGGGGTATGACATGGCGATCATACTCTGGAATATGGCACGTAAAGATTTTATGATGACAAAGAAAAAGAAAGATGCAGAAAGAAAAGCAAGTTTTATGTATAGGCATAAATTTAAGTATGAGTAAAGTTAGGTGCAGATGTTATGTGTGCGTTTAATATGCCACAGTTATTACTCATGGTATTATATTTGAATGGATTTTATGGATTTTCCCCAAATGCTAAGCATATGATTAAAATAAACTTTGCTTCGGATAAGATACTTCTGAAATGTAAAATTAAACAGTTTATGCATGCATGTTCACCGTTTTCATAATAAACCAAACAAGCTGGAGATGACAAGCGATGACATTACATGTGTATTATAGAGAATCCTCTGCGAGAATTTATAATTCTCGCTCATAATCCCTAAAGTGTTGTCTCGAGAAAGTTCCAAGAGGTATCGAGTAAGCGCAGCGAAGTTCTTTGTCAGATAAGGTCCGTTTAGGTAACAGTAACAACTCCAGGGTGTGGTACTATGACTTAAGCATAGTACTATACTTGGGAGGGTGTTACATTTATGACCCCAATTGATCCCAGTGGTTAGAGGAAGTTACTTTATGTACAAACTAAGCCAAAGTAGAGTAGTTTAGAAAGGTGGAATTTCAGGACTAATAAATCGAGTTATACTAAAGCAAATGGAATGAAACTTGTGGCAAATGAAAGGTTGTCCTGTTAGCTTCAATATGAGACTAATTTCGTATGATTTGAGCTTAGTTTCGATTTTTAGTGAATTTATACTTTCAGGAGTGTAATTCGGGCTAGTGACTGAACAGGCTGAGGCAAAACTTGAATATCTTGAGTTATATAAATCAAAATGATATGGGACTAAAGAGGTTAGAAAGTAGTCATATAGAAATATGACATAACCAAAATTCAGGTTTAAATGAGTTGAATAGAGATAAAGGTGGATTATACAAAATTCGGGCAGAACTGAATAGAATTGGCAAAATGGCCAAATTGATGGTTTCTCAAGTGTTAGTAGACATATAAGGTTTGAGTTGAGAATTGCAAGTTTTATATTAATAGATATGTTAAGTTGATTATATTGCTATGATTGGTTTATCCGTGAAGCGGCGCTATTCATGGAGAAGCAGATCAAATCAGATTATCTTTGCCAAATTCTGACAGAGTCTAGGAGACTATGAGTGTTTATATTACAAGGAATTTATGTTATGAATAGCCACACAGTTATGAACATGTGTGTACAAATTTTATATGCAAGTATGACATAAGCATGATGTGAGGTATATGAAAATAAATCATGAAGCATATGTAAGAGTACATTTAGCATGACCATGTATGAGAGTGAAAAGACATGAGTAATTAGAATGTGAATCCCTTCACTTGGAGGCAGTTGCACTTTGAATTCCCCCTGTGAATGCAGCTACCCTCTATCTTGGAGGCATGTAATCAGAATGAGATTCCTCCAAGACTAGAGGCACGTGAATCCCCTTTTGGGTGAGTCGGTGTGACAAAGGTCATAGGTGGGGCAGACAAGCTCACTCCAAGACCAGGCTACCCAAGGGCAGTAAAGGCTAAAGACTAAAGACTAAAGACAAAAGATTAAAGCATATGCAAGCACCCCACTCACATGAGGCATGGCATGACCCAGCTAGTGTAAGTACCGAATGAAGGTCCCATATTCCTAAGGAACGTGACATGGCGATCACGCTCTGACGGGGTATGACATGGCGATCATACTCTGGAATATAGCATGATGATCCCACCTTCTAAGGAATGTGACATGGGGATCACATTCTGATGGAGCATGACATGGCGATCATACTCTGGGACGTGGCAGGAAGAACATATTCCTAAGGAATGTGACATGGCGATCACATCCCAGGAGTAGAGGGTATGACATGGCGATCATACTACGGAATATGTGTAACAAATTAAGGAAGATAAAGAAAGAGAAGTAAATTTTATATATATGCATAAGTTCAAGTACAAGTGAAGTTGTGTGCAGAAGTTATGATCCCAATATATTGATGCTATGTGTCTTTTGATATGAGCGGTTATTATTTATAGTATAGTTCATAAATTGGTGTGGTATGGGTTCTTCCAGATGACAAGTCTATGTGTAAAACTGAACTTTGCTTCGGATAGTATATTTTTGAACTATAAGGAATTAAACAGATTACATAACATGTTCACCACTTTTCATACTAAACCAAAGCAAGCTGGAGATGACAGCGATGATATGATGTATGATAATTAGAGAATCCTCTTTGAGAATTTATAATTTTCACTCCTATTTCTGTGTTGTCTCGGATAATTTGAAAGCCTCAGAAGATGGTGAAAATTGCTTTGTCGAGACAAGGTCAAGCTCAAAGATACTGATTAACAAGCTCGGGGGTGTGGTACTATGACTTAAGCATAGTACTATGCTTGGGAGGGTGTTACACAGTGCCCACAAAAAAAGGAATCTTCTTCAGCTTCTTTATTAGAGCTTAAATATGCATCACCATTTAATTGCACTCCAGCACATCTTTAAGTGGAGAGAAAACTCCAGACACCTCCACAGCCATAGAAAAAAGATCAACATCTTTCTTTTTCCCATAGAATTTTGAACCTTTTTAATTGTCACCCTCTTTTCAGTAATTGTAATATTTTCAGCATTGTCCATGTGACTAGACATTCTTTGAAAATGCCAACTAGGCATTTTTGCCATATGCATGGTGTTAGAACACCACTAGTAAAACAAGTGTATGTAAGGAGGCATTAGAGGGAGTATGGGCTGCAAGTTCATATGAACCTAACTGTAAATGATAGTGGAGGAAGCACTAGTAGAATTGGGCGGAAAAATCTGTTAGTAGTTAGTTGGAAGGGCAGTTAAGTGGTTGGAGGGGAGTCAATCAATGAAAAAAAAAAGGTTGGGAACAGAAAGGAAGGGTGTCTAGTCATTTCGGGAGCTTTGGAAAGGTGGAGGAACTCTTAAAAGTCCACTAAAATTGTATACAAGATTCTAGGGTTCTTAGACACATTGTCAAGAATCCCTATCAATAATACACTACATTTTTCTTCTACTCTTCTTCATTTTCCTTTCTAATTCTAGTGTCTAACACATGGTCATCACCATCTTTATGTGTACCCTGCAACTGTGATGCTTCACCTGACAGCATGGTTGATTCCTCACTCAAATTACAAATTTGAGTTATAGTTTTGTATCAACTAGACAACTACTTTCTTAACAATTTTGACCTACGACCCTCAGATTTAAATTTTGGAATGGTTGTCAATCACCATAGTTAGGACAGTTGAGCATTAGAACCCCAAATTACACTGGTCAGGATGTTTCTTAATTGGTTTTACTCTTCTTTACGGAGATCATTGCAGGCCTTATAGCAAAAAGATCTCATTAATTGTAGAAGAAATTCTTCCTTGAACTGTCAATGAATGAATAAGGTAATATCTGCTCTCACTAAAATTTGTGTCTGATGAAAATAATTGAAAGAAAAGAGTATCAAAATCAATATCCAACAACTCCCCCCAATAATAGCATACATGCCATATTAAAACTACGAGCTACCGATGTCAATGTGATCAATTATTAATCTGATCAATAGTTGGTTGACACTAAAATCTACCACCTAAACACCTAGACAAAGCCATAACCATGTTACCCACTTCTAACTTCTACCACATGCCTGCCTTTATCACTAACAAGTATGTTGGACTCAACTAAAGATCATTGATGACTCCACAAAACCATTCTCCTTCCCTTTAGGCTTGTCATGTTATATAGTTATTAATATCATCTCACACATATCATAATATTTAAAAGTGACATAAACATTACTAGCCTAAAGCCAAAATAATTGTCAACACACATCAGATGCTAAATGAAGAGGGATACATAATTTAAACAGCTTGGTGCAAAACATGTTTCTTGGAAGACCTAGTACCCTACTTTAAACAAATCACAAAAGCAACAGTACTTGACTTTGAAATCTTCCATGACTCCCAAGCAACCTAATACAATTATAAACAGATAAATCATGGGTATGCCCAAACCTGAGGTACTGAGTAAAAAATATTGCTGACATGAGTAAGGGTACTAGCTTGCTCCACAACAACTCTTAACCAATCAGCATCACAATGGCCAAGTGCATTCACAGTAATCCCAACACTCAAATCCAAATACTTTCTCCCTTCAACACCGCACATCTTGCAACCTTTCCTTCTCTCAAGCACCACTGGTGCCTCATACGTCCCGACCAAGAACTTCTTTTCATCTTCAATCAACTCCTCGGTCTTCTTCCTACCACCCACTGCCATGGCATCATTCGGTGCTTCTTCAATCCCCACATTGAGAGATGCATGGAGCAACAAACTTTGTTAATGGAGCTTTAGAGGAATGTGTCTCTGTTGGGTCTCCAAATCAAACAATCAGCATTTGAGTTTGTTGTCTTTGTTAAGCGATACAAGCATTGAAATGTTGGATGGTCCAAACAAGCGAAGGGTGCTCATTGTGTTGGTTTTGAGACAAGCTGAACTACGAACCCGTAACTCTTGTCATTTGCTTCATGTTGCGGGAGATCAAGGGTAGAAGTTAGAGTTTGTTCCAGGTTGAAACATGTTTGTAGTTTCTATAAGTATATCCCATTTTGATTTTGATCCCTTTAAAATATTTGTTTTAGTTTTGGACCTTCATTTTTTCCTTTTTTTTTAGTCCCTGTCATTCCAATTTTTTTTTCCTTCTAAGTACTTTAAAATATGAATTTTTCCTTACAAATATTAACAATTTTGTTTATAAGCATTATGAATATTTTATAAATCTTTTTTTAGTCCTTATAAATATCATCACTTAATACTAGTTCTAAACGATAAAGACCAAAAACCTAATAATGAAAAAAAAAAAGACCAAAACCAAAGCAAAAATTCTAAAGAAACCAAAACCAAAATAACCCATATTTATAGGAATTAAAAATATATTTAAATCGTTTATTATTTTAGAGTGATTGTAGACAGATCTGTAAGATTCTTTTGTGGGGTCTAGATTAGGACCACTTTCTTGATCAGTGATCAAAATCTAAAAAGGGTATTCAAAACCAATGATACAAAAATTGGACTAGATCAATTTGGTCTAATCAGGTTGAATGAGAATCAGCCAAGTGACTGGTCTAGGTGACTTGAAAAAATCGTTGTTTCAAAAGCTATTATTGAGCCACTCGAACAGGTAAAAAATTGATGAATTTGCCAAATTAGACCAATTTTATTGGTTGATGGTTTTCCTTTTTGTTTTGGGGAGAAAAAGAAAGAAAGAACAAAAAGTTACTCAAAATAGAGCCCCCCACCCATGTCTTGGCTTCCATCTATAGAGAAAAAAAGAATTAAAACAAAGGCACCCTTGCCCATCCTACCATCCTCTACCACCTGTGCCATCCACTGCCGGTTGCCACTAGTGTCATGCAGCTTCCACCAATCCCTTTTCTTTGTTGTTCACTTGTTCTTCATGTTATCTTTGGCTCTATGATTTTTTTATTTGTTTGATATTGGTGTTATGGTTGTGGTGATGTGATGCAAAGATGCCATTTTTTGGATGAAGTAGAAATGCACAAGAAGGGATAAGAACAAAAAAGAGAGGGGGAAAAGAGAGAAAGAGAATAGACAACTATTAACATTAAGGAAGTTAGGGTTTTTTTTCACCTTTGGACAAATGGGTCATAGGTCAAATTGTATCCAAGCCTATTTTAACTTCTATCCATCCATCCATTATATCCAAGACAACACGGTTCATGGCAAATGGAAAGTCTTGGTGGCGACATCTGATGTTTTCATTTTTCCTCCTAAAGTGATCTTTGATATGTCATTCATCTATTGGATTTTCCTATCTTCCATGGCTTTGTTTCATTGGTCATACAGATGCATCTGTTCAAGTCCTTGGAGCTATTTATCAAAGAAGCCTTTCATAATCACATAGAAGAAGATTTACACCATTCATACTTATCAAGCAATGACTATTCCTTCTACTTTCCATATCTTTATAATATTCAAAATCAATTTACTCTAGCATTGGTTCATTTTCTTACTCCTTGAGACATTTCCTTTTCCCTTTTTCTCCATTATTCTTAACCCTTAACCCTCACACAATTTTTAGTTCCAGCCAACTATTATATCCTTTATTCTCTTTCCATTGACCTTCTTCTTACCTCTACAACGAGATGCTTGTGCCACCACCATGTGCTTCTTTGTTGTTTTTGTAAGGAAAGATGATTGTGTATGATGAACAATTTGGGACTTGGAAACACAAGTATGGGTATGACTATGCAAATGATGAAGACACCCTACTTATTATTAAGGCAAAGCCAAATGATGGTAACTAAATGAGAAATATCGACTACACAACTTAGGACTCGTCATATGTGAAGGCTAAGCGATTAAGGTACATTTTTTTCTTTTCTTTTCTTTTCTTTTCTTGATATAAAGGTAACATCTTTTTCTATTCTTTATATTTCTTATTGAATTATTTTTCTTTAAATTCTCTTTAGTTGTGTTTGGAGAATACCTTTTTCTAGATTATGTTGTTTCTTACCTCAATTCATTGATTTATTGCCTTTGCTTCTTTTGTTATGGGGATCTTTCTTTTTCATCCAAAATTATTCATTTTATTTGATGAATAATAATTTGAAATAACAAATTTTTTATTAAAAATGAAAAATCTATACTTGGTTCAAAGAGTATTCTTTTGACATAACATTTCCCCTTTATTTGGCTTTTTATTGTATACGGCGGGATCAAGGGATTCGTTGTATTTTGCTTACACCATGGTGGTTATTTTATTTGTGTTGCCCCTTTCAATATTCTTATTGGTTTTGATTACTCTTTTTTTTTTTTGTTCACTTCAGTTTTGACCTGTTGTAACAATGATTCTCATGCATTGTTATAATTTTCATTAATAACGGAAGAAATTTGGGTTTAGTATTTTCTTAGTCTAGTTGTGTTTATGCTCTTACTATGAACTTTTTTCATAAGCTATGCAATGCTATTTTAGTTTTTAAGTGCCAACTTTTTTGACTTTTTTTTTTTAGAGATCTTAATTATGCTTTCATGATGCCATTAAGTCTTTTTTTTAAGAAAAAAAAAATTGTGCAAGGGCTACCTTTTGTGTGATTTTGTTGTTGCTTTCAATATTTTGTTTAAGAGATTGATTATGAAGTTTTAGTACAAATTATTGGTTCTGATTTATATGTTTTTCCTTTTCTGAATGCTTGCTTATGATTATAGAAACATCATGTCTGATTCCTTTCGTGTTCACTACTTTTGCTGACCCACATGCTAAAAAAAACAAATATAACATTCACATGTAAGAACATACATCAATGGTATCAATAAAAAGATGGTTTTATGTTCATTACTTTTGGAGTTTAATTTATACCCTTATCTCGATTATGGATTTCATTTTGCCATTTTCCTCTAGATATACCTAGAGAGAAATTTATGGGTGGAAAATATATCCATTTGAATTTTCTACTAATGGAATGACATATGAGGCTTATAATGGAGCCAACATGAGGCTTAGGTATGATTTCTTGAACCATGGGCTTCTCTCTTAAAGTTTTACACATGTGCTTTTGCTAATAATCTTTCTAGAATATTTATTTTGTAGATAATAAGATTGATAGCTTGAATATAATGTTGTGTGATGTTTTAATGCATTTGTAATTTCTAGGTATGTCTTGAAAGTGATATTTAATTATGATTATGCAAGAAGCATAATAGAGTACCACAATTTTATGGTGAGGTCCTATCAGTAAAATAGAATTTAGGATTTATCTTTGAGACATTAACTTCAATTCAATGTCATTAATTAGATCACCACATTTCATGGATAACAATGTGTTAAATGTAGCTGTAGTATACTCTACATATGAGACATCATCCTTCCTTTCTTTACATATCAAACTTACATTTGTAGTTATGATTGACTCTCCCTTTAGCTCTGTGTTTCACCTTGACTTTTGAAATTGGGGGATGTGGAAATAATCGAGTTTGGTTTTGGAATGCCATAATGATGTCCTTTTGAGCCCTTTCCTTAAGCAAATCACTTCTCCTTCTTTCCTTAGCACTAACATCTCTACTTTCAACAATGATGGCAAGTTCTAATTTTCCCTATTTTTAAATTTATTCTCTTCAAATGCATATTTCTGTTTGAGTATAATATTAGGTTGCTATGCCACAAGAAAAATTTTGTATTAAAGTAGGTAAATATTCAATACCACTAAATTATCTTTAGCTTGTTACATGGTATAAATGAATTTTAATCATTGAGTTTCATTTTCAAACTTTTGTATTGAATGGATGGAATTATACATTAATATTTATGATTGTAAAATAGGTCCATATATATATAAATTGTGTATTAAGAATTAGCCAAATTAACAATAGAAAGATGAAAGTCTTCTTTGGATCAAGATTGTGAGTGAAACCATATCTCCTACAAATATCTTCATTTTTTCTACTCACTCAAGCTGAAGCAAGAATAATACTATTGTAGAGACCTAAAATCAACTCATATTTTAGATCTAAAGATTAGATAACTAACAAATGTAGACCCATTCATCAGTACGATATGGTTCATTGGTAATTAGTCAATTAATAAATTGAAGATTGACCTACTAAAGAGAACCTTTTAGAGTTTTGCAATACATAATGGCAGCAAGGTTGAATGGTACCTATTGCTCGCCATGTAGGAAAATTTACCCTTGCTTACATAAGTGCTAATCTGAGTGGTGAGTAGAAAGAGATCCTTGGAGAACCTAGTTTTGATTATTATAAATGCAAGTTGTTGTATCTGACAACCAAAAAGTTTTTTGTTACCAATTCACTGCTCCTTTTATGTTGTCATTGTTTTAAAATTAGTTAGTTTAAGCCCTGCCTTGAAATTTTTAAATACACCACACTCATTTGTAAGTATTTGTTTACTTTTGAAAATATATCCATTTTAGTTCTTTTATCTTATTTTATCTTATTTTATTTGCAAAGCATTATAGCATACATGTGTTCCTCATATCTATATATTCTTTGTATCATCTTTCTTCTGAGTTCTAATATATTCCACTTCTGATTAAGTAAATCAACTCTTTCTTGTGCTATTTTATTCTTTATTAAAGTATAAAATTGATTTTGATCAATTGGTTCTTATTCACCAATAGTGATATTTATTTTATCAATACGTTATACACTTTATGTTGTTTTTGAATAATGTAGAAAACTAAAATGAATGTTTGAAAAATTTTATCTACTTGAAGCATCATGGATTTCCTGTTTTAGACTTGATTTGGTCTGCATATAAGCTAGGATTTGGGTTCATCTTTGACATGGCTAGGTTCATTGCACATGAACTTTATCAAGAATTAATATTTATCCTAGTAGATTGCAAATAATTTGATATCTGTCTAACTTATTGTACTATGCCATGCATTGAACAATAAAAACCATTCTTTTGTTTCATTTTTCATTTGAAATCCTTTATTTGTTTTCTTAACTTTTGTTTAAGGTCACTTTGTTTTGTTCATTTCTATTTGTATATGATTAATCCGTTGTCATTTTCTTTTCATTTTCATGTGCCTTTTCTTCTCTCTCTTAAATAGCTAATATGTTTTGTGTCTCTTTGGTACTAAACCTATTTGATTTACTATATATTCAACTAGTTTCTGTTGTATTTTTATGGAGTTGTTTAATTTATTTCTTTTGTTGTTGTTATTTTCCATGTATATTAACTTAACTTTTGTTCAATCTTTTAATATATGTATATCAATTAATTTGTGGATCATTCTTTCTTTTTTAACAATATTTTTTTTCTACTTTCGACTATTTCAATATATGTTTTGAGCTAATGTTGTATTCTTATTGGATACTCAACCACAATGTCTTTTGTTTTAATTTTTTGCTCCATGGTTCTTCATTCATTTTTTGTTTAGTTATCGTTTTACTTTAAAGGAATCTATCGAGGCTAATATTGATATTGAAGTTGAAACTTCTTCTATGATGATGGAATCTGGCTCAAAGGCAGTATAATTGGGAGTTTAAGTTTGTTAGAAATCAATTCTTGAACATTAATGGGTGGCTCAAAAATGTTTTGATGGTGCATGACAACAAAGCCATGGTTAAATGGGAGAAGTGGAAATTGGTTATTGGGTAAGTCCAAAATAACTAATGAGGTATAATCTGTGGATATCAAGGAGCAATTCGTGTAAATGTCTTTATATATGATGTGCTGGCTTTGAAAATGGTACCTTCTCAAGTACTAGTTTTGAAAGTGGTACTCGGTTCTATCAATTTATTTGTTTTGTTAGCTATTTGTAGTTTGGCTATAGCATATTCTACTTTTAATAGATGATTACAATGTGGGGATTGAAATCACTAATTTGCTAGAATCCTATTATATGGGGGTTAGTTTGATCGTCATTAGTAAAGTCCATGGTAAGATCAATGTTTCAAATGAAGTGTTGTATATATAGGTCTTGGTGTGTTTCAAACTTAGTTTGCATATGTGTATATTAGCTAAGGAAAAGTCAGCATTCTTGTGAAGAGCTTCCAACAAGCATTTATATATGAAGGCGCTTAATGAGTAGATACTTTATGGTATTGAGTTAGTATTATGGACTTGAGCTTTAGTTAAATACACACATGCTCACCCTACCCTATCCCATCCGTCCATGCACGTGTGGGCCAGCTAAGCTTTAACTACCCATGTCAATTTTATTTCATTTTTTTATGGTGCCAAAATTCCATTTATAGTTGCGAATCTTTAATAAATCCAATGGCTCTTTTTCTAACTATTTCATAAAGCTCCAGCGGCTCTTTTAGACTCTATATAAAGCCCTTTGCATAATTCAAGCAGTACATGGAAAAATCTAATTCCCTCTTCCTTCCCTCTACAAAGAAGTTGCCCCATTTGTACATTAAGTCTTGTTTTTGTGATGAGATATCTCCCCAACATACTAGGAGTATCGTGTGGACGAGTTCTTGTAGAGAGCGACGTCTAATCCTAGAAGATTACCCGTCAACACCATTCCATTGAGCATAGCTTCGAGTAGGGGATAAATAAACCCTTAAGAGCAGTGCCTTACACGATTCATGGTAATATTGTTCCAATTCTTTTCTTGTTTTACTATTGTTATTATTTTAGTTGTTCTATTTTTTAGTTGTCACAGTAACTAAAATATTACTATCCTAGACTTTATTTTCCAACATGAAGAGCCAAGCTAAAACATGAAGATCCAAGCTAAGGTGTAATTGGAATTTGACTTAGCATGATGATTATTGATTTTAGAACCGGTGATGACTCCTCAAGTATTGTTACTAGTACACTTTTGACAGATGCAATACGATGCTTTGGTGTGGCAAATTTTGAAATTTTAACATGCATGCATTTTGGAGTGCCACTTTAATAGGCATTGCACTAGGTATTGTGTTTTTTGTTTGGGTACTAATTTTTATTATGTCAGCTTTCATGCTAGTTTTGTTTCTCTATTATTTATCTGATACAAAGAAAAAGAGTAAACAAGACAAGACTAGCCAATAATCTTATACAAAGAAATGAAACTAAAATGCGATGCTACTTACGTTTATACAAACCTTTCTTCATTTTATTGGTTTTCTTTCAATTACATTGGTCATGCTGGTTAATTATATAAACATGATCAACTTAATATGATAAAACAAAATGTCTTCTTCCTTATTCATATACTATTGGTTATTTTTATGGAGTTTGACACATTTATGGTGATACTAAATTGGTTGTGTATTATTTGAAAATAAAGTAATAAATAATTCCAAGCATGATACTTTTTGTAGCGCCTATTCATGGAAAAGCTAATGGCATAAAAGTAAATAAAAAATTTGACATTGACCTGGATATACTTGAGTACATTGGGGTATCAAGTAAGAAAACAACATAATCCTATTGGCTATACATTATACATCTCTAAAGCCAAAAATAAAAACTATAGTGTATCCTAATCTAGCTCACATGTCTCTAGTGACTTGGAGAATCAACCTTCTTTGGAGTGTTACCTAACTATTCTTATCATGACCCGTCTAGAGGCCATGACCGTGCATATGGGACAAGTCTCTTAGCAAGCCTTTATCACATAACTTCACAAAATATGGGTAGAGTAGCCTTTGTATTTAGGATAATTCCCAAACAAGGGCATTCTAGTTGCACAATTACACAATCATACTCATCTATCAGGGGATCCAGAATTATTCTCAAAATGCACCTTAACACACAACATTTTTAATTAATAAGGCATGTTCAATCATAAAGATGCACACACACACACACACAGATATATATATATATATATAATCATACAACTTATATCTAAATACAACATTCCATCTATTTACAAATCCAACCATTTTAATAAACGTGACTACAACACAAACATCATCATAATCTAGCAAGGGTCGAACTCTACCTGTGGTGCCATAAAGCTATATCATTCTAAAAGTACACTAATAACCTAAAGTTTTATAACGTCCTTATCCATGAAGGCTCACCAGAGAAATCAAAGATCAAGCCTGAGTAGCAGGAGGGTCAACTCCCAAGTCCACACCTATATCTGAAAAAGAAAGAAAAGTAACAGAGTGAGTTTGTACAACTTAGTAAAAGATGGGACAACCTTAACCTACATGAGTCAATGTGCAAAAATATTAAACAATTCTCAACAGAAAATAAAATTTAACTTCTTAAAAATTTGTAGAAACTATCTAATACAAGATAATCCATAAGGATTCACACTTAGGTGGTCGCTCCTTTGTGTGAATCCCATAATCAAATCACGTACCACATGTGTGTACTGTGTAAAATGATGATATAAGGTGTACTAGGGCTAATGTCTCACTGTAGTTAGCAAGTAGATCCTGTCATAGATATTCCTAAATCTTTTCCTTAACTATCATGCATCTCAGTTTCAGAATCTAAAATACCAATACCAATTCCAATCTTATCAGTCATGGCAATAATGTCAACTTCAAAATAATTTTACAAAAATCAACTACAAAACTTATTGTATCAACATTTGTAATCTTTGATTGTCGGAGTTCATGATATCAATTCGAAACATCATAACAATTTCAAAACATTTACATAAATTCTCATCATACAAGTCATTGACTCATGTGTAAGATTTTTTAAAACAATACTATTAACGAAAATGCTTAAACATCCAATATTTACTAAAATTCAGTATATCAAAATAATTGAAAGAGAAAACTAGTTAAGGATGTACTATCTACTCATAGTACACACATGTTAAATAGAAGGTTTTAATCCTCAGTCACGGAGCTAAGAATGCAATCCTTAGGATAATCTACCATCATAATATGATAATTGAATCAATTATCAGTCATTAATTCAAGGGTTTAATGCTAATTACCCTTAAACCACTAAAAAAACCCCTAATTTTACTAACCTAGGGTTTTACATGGTTCTACCAAAATCCCACTAGAGGGAAAGATTCAAATTTCTATTGTAATAAGGAAAAAAATATGTTTAGAGACTTACATATTGATTGGAAGTGGAAGAAGAAAGATTCATGTGCCTTGGTGGCGCTTACCAACTTCAAATCTTCCCTTCTTAGGTAAGTTTTTGGAGGATAGGATTAAAAATTTTGCATAAGAGATTTTTGTTATGGGAAGGATAAAGTGTGTGATTTGTAGGGATTTGAATGAGAAAATTTGAGATGAAGGTAACAGAGAGTGAAGAAATGAGTTTAGAAAAAAAGGGAAAGAGTTTGAAAGGGTAGAGAGAGAAGGAAAATGGCGAAAAAAGAGGAAGGACGCATCCCCGGACTATATATAAAGACCTGGTAATCAATTACCACGAGCCCAAATCCTATAATCGATTACCATAAGTGTAATTGATTACAACAATGAAAAAAAAAATAGTTTGGGGCATACAAAGAGGACTATAATCAATTACCAGCCCAAGGGTAATTGATTACACTTTCCAAAACTTAGTTCCCCTAGTTTCAAATGTCCTCTAAGACCTAGGATATCATACACACTTATCTTTGTAACTTTTCTCTCCATTAACTTTAAAACATAAATGCTAAATAGCGAATACCCCCTATTTGAACTCAATAAAAATATCAAATAAATCAAAATCCTTAAGGATTAAAATCTAATTTTTGGGTTTTAGTACAATTCTCTGAAAACTTATGTTTTTATAAACTCTTAGCTGGAAAACGGAGGGGTTACCCATCCTTTAAAATTCGTTAAAAATCGTTGTTCAACTCATTGATGCCCAAGGAACTATTTTCGGGACTTTTGATCTTATAAAAATGTTTTGATCCTATAGCCCTCCAAGGAGGCATAAGGTTCAGACTTAGACCTTTTCAGGATTCAATATCGACAGATGGGTACAACCCATACTAGGGTATTACAATTCTAAAACCACCAACAATAAAATGAGGGTGGAAATTCTTAGTAAGAGATGAATAGTTCTAAAATATTTGAGAATTATGGTTGGTTCCAGCCATGTCTATTCATGGACCTTCTAGTTCAAGCTTATAGTGACTATCCCTTTTTGGTCTTGAGTTTAAAACACTTGATACATGTATAAAACAACAAAATTTACAAGTAATTAGAAGACTTACTTCAAACATATAATCACAACTCAAATAGCAATAACTTGAATGTTGAAGATCCACAAGGATAGAAAGTAACAAGGAAAGTAAGTAAAGAGGACTAATTTCGAGAACATAATACTTATCAAGTAAAAGAAAACAATCCAAGAAGGATAAATAAACATAATGAATATAATATTAGAAGAAGGGGTGATATGACAAAAGAAGCTACAAATCAAGCAATAATGAGAATTAACACAATTGTTTAAGGAAAATAACTTCCAAATAAGCAAAGAGCACTGACTAAGACCTTAATGTCAAATTAAGATGATAGAAGAAATGAATCACAATGCAACATCCTCTCAATTATAATACTATGTTTAAGTCATAATATTATACTTAGGAGTTACTACTAGAAATTTAACAGACCTTGATTCATAATCCTTCTATTTCCCACGAAAATAACATAGTATTCGTGTATATGTTACAAATATTGGCTATACAAACTAGCATATCAAATTACATGAGCAACTCTGATAAAAGTTTTCAAATATGGAAAATGGTAACCTAAAGCTAACATATATGGATATCTATCAACTATCTTCAGCAATCAACCCAGCTTTGGACTAGTTCTTCTGCGTAGTCCTCATCAAGAATTTTAAAAATTACCTGGAGGCGACCACGAGAACCACATAGGCGTGAGAATATTCATTTCTCAGTAGGCTTCCTAAGTTAACTAATAATTTATGGCATCGTTGCCATCCTAGTTGCCGGTTTATTTAGAAAAAGTGATCTCATGCAAAGTGGTAAGAATTCATTCATTAAGTTGAGAAGAAATGTATTCTTTCCGAAACAAGTTACTTTTATCAATCACTTAGTAGCTTATAAAGCAAATATTAAAATAGTAACGAGGATAAACTAAAGTAGATATAAGAATAGTATCAGATAACTACAACCACATAATAATAAAGGTAATAGCATGCAGTATGCATATGTAGATGTACATGTTGAACCATGCAATTGTACTGAACTTTCTTGACTTCTATTTCCCTTTCCTTACTTAATATGCCTAGGCATTACGTATCGTCCATAGGATGTCTACTCTTATCTTTGATCGATACTTAGTGCTCACTGGGAGCATTTGGTCATATAGCTCTGAGTAATACTTTGCTTTTGAGGATGGAGTTCATTCCTATGCACGGGATAATCGAGTTTAAAAGCTTTCACAGAGCTTTCTCATTTGATCTATTCCCCTTAATTTCATTTTGGGGTTAGTCCAAGTAATATGGAATCCTTACTTTCATCATAACTCTTATGTTCAAAAATGATAATGCTTAAAGAACATGAACTCATCTTGCATAAAATATATAACTTACATATCATTTACCGAAAATTTGATAGCATAACGACTTAAAATATGCTTCCCCAGAAATGCAGCAGAGACATTTCCAGCCAACCAATCAGAATTTGAGAATCAACATAATACTACACTAACATTTCAACAATACAATAAAGATCTACATCATCAAAATTTAAATCTTTAGGCATTCATGGTCTAAAAATGTGCAAGTACTTAAAATTGACATTTCCACTTCAATCTTCTAAATCTGCCCTATTTTAGAAATTGTGCAATAAATTCATCTTAACTAATTTAAATCTGAAATTTTGATATGTTATAGCATTGTTTGTCTATTTTTAATTCTTTTTCGTCCCACTAAGTTTTTGATGAGTACATTTTAAGTTATTGAAATTTTATTTAAGACTGCCCTAATATTAGGCAATTTCGGACACTTAAATGTAAAAATTTACTAAAAATCCAATCTTTAGAAATTTTGTCCAAAATTCATATCTAAATGAAGCTTACTGAATCATCTTTTATTTCTCTTGTTTCATTTCGAATGGATAAGTAGAGCTCAAGTTATGAGCTCTCAAATTGAGCTAAAAGGGTATGCCCTATTTTCCCCCAAATAGGACTCAGGGCAACTTTGAAGAATTTCTGGGAGCAATGTATTTAAGATATGAATCTAAAAGTTTTATGGCATGAACATCTATGTATTAGCTTCTTAGAAAATTGGTTGCACTCAATTTGAAGTTGTATAGGCGAGTTATACCCTTCACAACCTATACTGGTTAGGATAGAGGACAAGATTCAAGGGTTAAATTCAAAAATTCATAACTTTTTCATTTCAGGTCCAATGGGCTTATAATTTATATGGTTGCAAAGCTCTGAATGTATAGTTTCATTAAAAATATTTCATAAATTTTTTACCTCTGTAGGTTGAGACATACTGTATACAATACGGACACATCCCAGGGTTTTGATTTTCAGCAATCCTGTTTGAGTTCTTTCTTGGGTATTTGATTAATTACCTAACCCAAACCAAGAATATCCATGATAAACCAATTGAAACAATTCATAAAATCATCATAAAACATTATATTAAAGAGAGGCATAAGAACCCTAATTAGCCACATAGCATTTCGTATCAACAAAACTCAAGAAATCCTACCTAAATTCCAAGTTTGAGGAAATAAAGAGCAAGCTTTGGGCGATGGAAATTGAGTAGGATGAAGAAGTGAAGATGATGGGATAAAAGGAAGAAGAAAAATGAGAGACAGTGGTCAGGTTGTTTTGGCCGAAATGAATAAGGAGAAAATGAGAATATTTTAGGTTTTGAGTCATAATATTGAAAATGGCATATGTAACATAATTGGTGGATTTCAATACTCTTTGAATTATACTTGAGCTGCCCACTCTTTTGTGGCTAGAATGGTGCCACCAAGGGTGTATAAATGGCTAAATCATGGCCATTCAAATTAGGGTTTAACAGTGTAAATTTCTATTGATATAGTTCTTGCGTTATACAATACCGAAATTTAACTTAGTCTTTTAAATTAGCAAAGCGTTGCTAATGGTCCTCATCAATTTTCTACATAACAAGTTGAAATTTTTCTAGCCCTAACATTCATAGTTCAATTCTAATTAAGTTGTATCTCTCGAATGCAATGGAATAAATCAATTAATGGTGCTAATCAAATGCACCACCTTGTGATGTTACAAATAAATGGAGGATGACTTCAATATTAGACTAGAACATTAGAGATAAAGGCAAGGGCCAATTGTCACTTGACCAAATCCGGGTCGTGTGGCCGGTATATAGGGACAAGTCACGCAAGCCTTCCACCACAAAATTTTTAGGAAAAATTTGATTAAGTCCCCTTTGTATTTAGGATATTTCCCAATTACAAAAAGTTACCTTGCAAAATTAACAAACACACTATTCCATTGGAGATTCATGTATTCTCAAAATACACCCCTCAGCACATAATATAATAGTAAAATATATAATTACAATTATTCTTTAGAAAACCAAATCCTATTAGACAACTTTAATTCAAACATCTATTTCCAATCCTTTAGAAAATCCAACAGTTTTTTATATACATAAATAAAATACAACAACAACAACAACAATATAATATAATTAGGTCAAGGCTGGACCTTGCCTGTAGTACCATGGAGTTATCACAATCTAAGAATTTTTCAAACTTAAACAATAACAAAATACCCTTGAATAAAGACAGGTTTATTCACAAGATTCAGAATTTATTAACGAGCATTGAAGGATTAGATTCTACTTGAACACCTGTATCTGAGAAAGAAAAGGAAACAATAGGATGAGTTTATGAAACTCATTGAGAGATAGAGTGTCCGTAACCCACATGAGACAATATATAGTAATTTAAAATAACAATAACATATAAAGTTGAATAAAAGAAATCCTTTGCTCCCAAAAACATATTTGATATATAAATAAAAACAAGAAAAACCATTTATTCTAGGATAGTCCATCAGGAATCACACTTAGGTGGCCCTTCCTTCGTGTGACCCTATAATCAAATCACATACAACACTATGTGTATGGCTGTGTAATATCCATCCACGTACCACTCCCTTGAGTGGCTGTGTAATATCCATCCTATGTGCACTCAAGAGTTAACGCCTCGCCATTAGCCTACAAATCTGGTTTAGAGTTTTCCCAAGTCTTTCCTTTCCATTACACATAACATTTAATAATGATTCTCATAAAACATGCCATTACATCTTATATAAAACATAAATTCATATCCTCAAAGAAAATAAAGCTTTATCCAAATCTAAATACAATTTCAATATATCAAATATCACAGTTCAAAAGAATAAAAATTCAATTGGTGAAAAGCATATTTCCAGTAATATTACATCCAGAGCATCCTTTCGAATCATAGTAACTTCCATTCTATAGAAAATCTTTAAACATCTCAAGTTATTGAAAAACACTGAGTTTCAAATGACAATAATTTCTAATGCAAGAAATCAATATAACAACAATTACTATACTTTTGGAAATCAGTCATTGTCTCATGTGGTAATTTTCATTCTTTTTTTGAAATAACATACTACCAAGACCAAAATTATAAATCCAAGATATACTAACTTATTTACACATATACTAAGTACATATACTAATAAATAAGCTAGGGATAGACTATCTACTTAGAGACTTAACACCAATAATGGAATCCTAATCCTATGAACTCAGAGAGCCAAAGCCAGTCCTCCAGTAGTATCTACTATCAATAATATGGCAATTTAATTCAACATTAGTCACTTAGACTAAGGATTAACCTAAATTATTCTCAGATATGAAAATCTTCAATTTTTCTAACCTATGGTTCTCTAGGAACTGACTATTGAAGAAATAATCCATAATTCATAGGAAAGGAAGAGGAAAGGATTTTAAAGATTACCTTTTAGAAAGGAAGAAGGAAGAAGAAAGCTTTTGGGAGCCTTGGTGTCACTTCCTCCAAACTTTAAGACCAAGTTGTTGATTCTTGGATGAAAACATGATTTGAGATCAAGAAAGAAATTGAAATTAGGTGAGTGGAAAGGATGTAAATTGATAGAAAGATTTGAAGGATTGGGTTAGAGAATGAAGAGGGAGGTGTTTTTAGAGAGAAGGGAGAGAGTTTGAGGGGTAGAGAGAGAAAGCAAAAGCGAAAATAAGGGGGAGGGACGAGTCTTGGCTTATATATTGACCTGTGGTAATCAATTACCACAGACCTAGAACAAAGAATTGGTAATCAATGACCTCCAGAAAAATTTTAACTTGTGGACATACAGGAAACCTTTGTATGTCGATTACCAACTTTAACAACTTGGTTCCCTTCTTCTGTAGTCCTTTCCCAGGTCCAGGATATTATACATACTTATTTACATTTCTCTCCTCTTTAACTTTACTTTCTATCAACTTTAAAACATAAATGTAAATAAGGGAATACCCCCCATTTGGATTCAAAAAAAAATCTAAAAATTCAAAATCCTTAAGAATTAGAATCCAACTTTGGGGTTTTAGTATAGTTTTTCAAAAAGTTGCGTTATTATAAACTTGAGGGTTGAAAACGAAGGGGTTATCCATTTCCTAAAATTCGTTAAAAATTGCCGTTTAACTCATTAATTGATAACTCCTTGTAGTGAGTTATATTTTTAGTTAATTTTTATTTAATTTAGGACGTAGTTGTTTAGTTTAGTTAATATTTTGTTTTATTTTCATTAAGTAGTTTAGATTAGGTGGTAATTTTATTTTCTATTCTTTTTTATATTTTAGATACTTATTGATGCTTTTGGTATACTTGTTATTAGGTAGAAGCATTTAAGTTGGAATTTGGAGCCATGAAAGAGCTTTTCTTGCATAAAATTAAGACCTTTCAGCATTGAAAATTCAATATCTAGCTCTCCAAAGTCGGATTATGATGATTCAAGATTCTTTAGAAAGAAAGGAAGAAGACCTTCAACTTTGTTGTTGGACACTTTTTCCAGTTCTCAAGTCTTCTAGGAGAAAAAGGCAAAACAAGATTGAAGCTTTATCTTGTTTTTGGTGTAGTCAATTCTGACCTTTTATCACTCTTTCACTTGCATCTTGAGCTCCAGAACTCCAATTGAGGTGATTCTTTTTTGCGTTAGAAAGCTTACTCAAAGATCTACAATTGCTATTTCTACCTAGAGGCCAAATTCCAACTATTGAGCAGCTGAGAGCTTGAAAGTGTATAAAAGAGATTAGCGTTGTCGAGCAAGCGCTATAGCGCATTGCCTTGCGCTATAGCTAAACTCGACTATTGCGAGAATTAGTGGGCTCGGGCTGAATTGCGAGAAGAGGGATCTTTGGACTATAAAAGGCAACACTTAAGGTCAAAAACACATCCGTAGACACTTCAAAACCCTTCCCAAGATAGAAGACTTCTTTCAGAGAGATTGAATGCGAAGATTCAAGGATTCCAGAGCTCAAGTTCAACAGGAGAGATCCACATTATTCCAAATCTCTTATTTTTAGCTTCAATACTTTATGGCTTTTGTTTCTTCTATCTTCTCATCTTCATACTCTTTCATTATTTTCTTTTCTTCAATTATGAGACTAGTTTTCTGTTGCTAGAGGCGTTAATGGACCCTTTTGTATGGCAAGTTTACTCATGGATTAATGTTAATCTTGTTTTCTATCTCTATTATTTAGTGTTTTTGTTTGTTCTTAATGCTTTTAATTGCTTGATCCCCAATTAATTGATTTGGGGATTTACAATAACTTCGAGAGGTTTGTGAATAGAGCCTCTTAACATAAACACCTTTAGTGGCGAAAACTAGAGATAGACAAGCAGCGGTTCATCTCTGATCAACATAGGAACCCATAGAGCTTCAACCTTTACCTAGTTAGTTTGTGCTAAGAGATTAGGCAATCAGTTTAGGATAAAGAGTATTGTGACCTCGAGAGAGCTAGGAATAAATTAAGAGGCAAGCCAGTGGGTCAATTGGGATAGGAGGCTGATTAACAAAAATTCATAGTAAATGTATGCGCAATAGGTGAAATTAATTAGCCCTAGCATCCATCATTGCATTTGTTTACCCAATTACCATTCGTTTACATTAGTAATTTTCTTATTTATTTTATTTTGTTTGAATTTTAATTTCTTTATCAGTGAATTCATTCCATCAAATAGTCATCCCTTAAACAATCAGTATGTTGAGCTATATCATGGGAATGATACTTTCTCTCATCAACTTTGTACTTACATGCGATTCGATATGCTTTGCAGAACATCATTAATACCCAAGAAACCATTATCGGAACTTTGATCTTAAGAAAATGCCTTAATCCTATGACGCTCCAAGAAGGCATAGGGTTAGGACTAAGAAATTTTCAAGTTTCGGTATTGACAAGTAACACATAATTTATCTTTGGTTATTACACCAATCCTCAAGCCTTCAAGACTAGATATCCCAAGCTTATAACAAAATATAAAAGAAACAATATTAAAACACAATTATAGTGATATTAAGAGCAAAGAACATGGAAAGGATGAGAAACAATTGAAAGGAAGAAGCACTAAAAATTTAGATAGCACATGACTTCCTAAAGCTTGCAAAAGTTAACTCTCATTCTCTACACTGAGTATTTCATAAAAAAGGAGCATGTTAAAAATTTCCATATAATTTTTGTAAAGTTACATATCATAAGATGCATACTTTGAAGTTTTTAATAATAAATAAATCACTTCCCTTCTTTACTTGTCCTTTAATTTTGTATAACATTTCTCTTTAATTCATCTACATTAAATACTAACAAAACTTATTATTCTAACTTCTTTGGGATTTATTTGTGGATTAAATTGTTAGAGTATTTAATTACTTTTCCTCTTTTATTCTACAAATTAATAACTTAGAAAATTTTAACCGCCTCTATATATTGCACTACAAAATACTTTTTAATATAAAATTTAGGAATTACTTAGTTATTGTTTTTAAACATGTTCATTACCCATGCGCTTTCTGCACGAACAATATACACTAGTTATATTCACTATCTTGCATATGGGCTTAGTAGTCTTTTTTGGCATTTTTGGTCTCTACACAAGATTTTTATGTACTTTTTATGAAAAGAAAACTTATATTTACTTTGACTTTATTTATATTATTTAATATATTTATTATATATAAAATATACCATATATGTATACTCATATATATATATATATATATATATATATATATATATATATATATATAATGGAACTTGTTATTAAAATTTAGTTGAATCAACAAACCTATCTATAAACTAGTGCCTTGTCACTCCGATTCAATATACAGATGCAGTTTTCAAAACCATGTTCAAGAATCAATCAAGTAAAGCCAATCAAAATCAAAAAATAAAATCCAGTTTGGATTGGTTCTTATTTTATCAAAACCGAATCCCGATTCGGTCCGGTTTTTGTTTTAATTTCTAAAATCATGAAAGAGACAAAATTAAGAAGCCATGATAATATATTCTGGCATTAATAGTTACATATATTTTATGAAATATATTACATGTATTACATATTACTCATTCATATATATATGTTATATGAGATCATACATGATTTTTGTTTTTAAATCTTTTTATTATTTGTAAGTTGTTAATATTAAGCATTAGTATAACTTTTGATAATGTAATTGAGATTTTATAATTTCATTGGTTTTAAAAAACTAATGATTAATTTAATTTAATAAAATTAAAAGTTATTTTTTATATATTTATAAAACATTTAATAGAAAACTAAAAACTTAAATCAGAAATCAAATACGATTTCAGGTTTTTAAAAACATAAAATCAAAACTAAATTTTGAACCAAATTAGAAATAAAATTTATTGTTTTGGATTTGTTAGAATTTTTATCTCGAAAAATCCAAAAAAACTAAAGCCAAGCTAGAAGCCCAGAAAATGCCTAAAATCTACACACATGGCCAGATAAGACCAAATCATGTAGAAATTTTTATTCATTCTCCCATTTTGAGAGGATGTTAATGTAGTTACAAAAATCAGAATTACAGATTCATGGGGGGTAGTTATTATATTGGATAGATTACTCATTATAATTTGACATTTTCCTCAGAATTTTATTGATTGACAATATACTTAAGGGTTACTATTATCTTTCTTGGTCTTGTAGAAATCAAATTTATTACTAAATTACATATTCAACTCTTTCACTTCTCTTTCCACCCCACAACCATCCTATGCTCTCTCTTTAAATCTTAATTCTAAATTTACTTTTTCCTTAGTGGCCAAGCTACACTTTACTCTGACCTTTGTCTCCCAGATCAAAGACATGGTTACATTATGGCTCTTGAATAACACAAAAATCTAACATTTACAGATGATAAAAAGCATTTATACAAAATACAAAAAAAGGCATAAATAAAAGAACAAAAAAAAAGCTAGAAATAAAAATTATTTAAAAAAAAAAAAAAAAAAAAAAGAACAAGTGGCAAAGTTAATAGTGCTGAGTGGTTGTGTTGTTTGAATGGTATAGCATTAGGGTTGCAGTGGAAGGTGTGGTTGTTGGCGCCCCACATCATTGTTAGGGGAGAGTAGGGAAGGTGTAGGTGGCTAATAAGTAGAGAGTCTTGAGGTGTCTATGGTGACAAGAAGATGAGTTGTCGGTTTGTAATACACCTCCCAGAATACGATACTTATCACTTAAGTCATGGTACTGCCGAGTGCACCTGGAGTTATTCTTGTGTTACACAAAGCCGGGACCTTTATCTAGCGACAACCTTAAAATCCTCGGAACTTCTTGAACTATCACCGGAGATAACAGGAAATCGGAGTAGAGAATCTATAAATTCTCAGGTAGGATTACTCTAATTATCATACATAATGTCATCATGAAGTAAATCTCCAGTTTGCTTGAGTTTATTTTGAAAAAGGTGAACATGCTTTACAAGTATGTTTAATTTTACATTTAAGAAAAATATATATATTATCCAGAAATGCAAAATTCATT